>JAOYSI010009144.1:82815-104306 GCA_025775065.1 Hiodon alosoides | reverse complement strand
AAGTTATTTGCTGGAGTGGAATCTGCAGCAGCATTCCCACCGACTTAACAACCTAATGAAAACAACTAATGTCTTAACAGCCTTTTAAACAGACTGCAGTGACAAAGCAATATGATGGCAATCACCTGGAGTGCATGAACATTTTCACATTGAGAAGAGCTAGGACATTATGGACGACAGTTCCGCCCTCTCTTAGTTTTGTGGGGATGTTTGCACATCTAAACTGAATTAAAAACGGAACTATTACAGGCAGTTAAATAATCTGACGTGAGGCGTTTTACCGCATGTCGTATGCCCAGGAGATACACGTTCTCCGAGCTAAGTTTGAACGTTGTGAATGAATGGTTGTGCATGCAGTTAGATTTATATTTGGCAGAGTATTAAGTTATTCACTCTTTCATAATGACACATCCCACTGTAGACCAAAATAAAATGCTTTTTCTGGTAAAAAAAAACACAAAACAAAACACAAAACGTAATTTTACAATTAAAATTGCATTCAAGTTACTATACTGGAACTCTGCATGTTCATGATCTGCTTTGTACAGCTTTCAGTCCGGATAAAGAAAAGGTCATTTCTTTTGACCCATGTGCTGTAATAATAAAAGTGGCAATTTTTCTTAACCCTCTAAAATGAATGCACTAGGCTTCTACTAGAATGTTTTCACAGCTGGAATGGCTTTTTGATTGTCATTCGTATAGCAAAAAAAAAAAAAAGTAATCAACTTTTCAGTGCACCCCTCCTCACCACCACCACCATTTCAGACTGCACCTGTGCAGTGGGGAAATTGGAGCAGTCAGAGTCACAAAGCAGAACTCATTTTACTTTAATTACAGGCCATGCCATTTTCAATGACAAAACAACAGCCATTTCCTGTGCCCCATAGGCAACCCAGGAAGCTTGAATTGAGAATAGTTACTGTTGAGAATTAGGAATTCTCTTACAGCCGAAGGCCAGCACAGCAGGAGGGACTTGCCAGTGTGCACAAAAAACAATTGCTGGGACAGCACTGGTAACCCTTACTATTTTACTGCGCTGGACACAAATTTCATATCTTAGTGTCCATATCAACACCGATTGGAGGAGAGCTACATCCTTAAGAAGTCACAAGGGTCAATATTTGCCGTGAGGCCGAGGATAAACTGTGCCCCCACCAACCTTCAGTGGCGCTCCTCTCAGGAATTCCCAGCCACAGTCTGCATGATCTAGATCTGAACCCTCAACCCCTGAATTGTAGGTCCAAGTTTACCCTGGAGCCGGAGGCTTTTGCCTGCACATGTTTATCCCAAAAAAATACACTGAACACCTAGCACTCAATTCCTCTAATTATTGCTACAACAACATTGTAGTGCATCACTGCTGATTCTGACTGCCACTGAGAAAAACATTAGTGAAGTTCTCAGAGAAACCTTTCAGTGTGTTCAAATGCAAAAACAATCAGTAAGTGGTATTACCATATGTTGTAACAAATGTGTATCTTAATGCTGCTTTTTACAGTCAGGGCTACATGGGATGTTTAGACAAACAAAACTAATTGTGTGTTAAACAAGCTATTGCATCATTCTTTGAGACTCAAAAATTGCCTCAGGCATGTAAAATATAGACAGTTGTTTACTTTCTCTTGATGTGAAGAAACCGGTTCAAAATGAGTTTGCAGTGCTCATAATCTACAGAGAAAAAAGAAAGTTGCTTCATCAAAGGGGATAACACTACTAACAAATTGTGAGATGTATTTGAAGGCTAGAGAAGGTGGAAGTGGGGTTGCCACTTCCTGACAGAGACTTTTTAGGGAATAGCTAAAACTACACCCACTGTTGGTGAGAAATATTTTTTTTTAAATCTACTTGGAGAATCCTTTCCTTAAACATCTGGGCCTTTAGTCACAGAGTCTAGCACTGCTTCTAACCCACTTGTATTGCATACACCACAACCCACAACACATAGAATCACATACATTTAAGATGTTAAGGCCATTCTTAGTGTGTAAATTAAGATCCATTTAAATATTATGGAAATCATAACTGAGGACTGGATGCCGTTTAAGGAAAAAAAATAATGTATTTTTTGTCACTGGTTTTCCAGTATCAACTTTCCGATGTTTTAATGGTACCATAGTAAATGAATAAAACAGGTTTGATAAATTACTACAAGGTAGCTAATAAATTAAAACAAGTGAGAAGTGGAGCTATATACCTTGAGATAATTGCGATACAATAACGAAAGACCAACCTTCATGCACAGAATAATAATGAAAATTGTGGCTTCATTGTTTTAACATAAAACATAACAAATTGTATCACAAGAAAATACATTTTAAAATTAAAAAGTAGTATCAGAAAGAGATACAAATCACATTTAATGCTACATTAAAACTTACAATTCCACCTTTCCTACACCTTCATGTTGTAATAGAATCCATATAATTAAAATTGCATCAATTTGTTGTGTGAAACACAGTTTATTACCCTGCTGCCTATTGATACACAAAGGTCATCTTTTGTCCAAAGGTCTCCCATTCGAGCAGTCCCACCAGCTGAACAAGATAAAAATGTATTTTTAGCATGTTAAATGCCTTGAGAGAGGGGAAGGAATGTGAAACAGCAGCAGAAAGAGTTGTTGGTGACTAAGGAGGACAAAGAAGACGGAGGAAAATGCACTGAACTGCCAAGCCGCACGCAAAACCAAAACATCTGCCATCTCCTGAAGAATAAGCAAGTTCATAGGCAGCATTTTCCCACCAAAGACAAGTTTAACAAAAGCATCCCATGCATCCGGGAGTCTGAATTCCTATTTGCCGATGGCACTGCTGGGTGCCTGAGAGACTTCTGCGGGCAGATTCTCTTAGGTACACTTAATTTCGAGACAATCCGCAGGTAGATTGTTCCAGGCACCAACAGTTCTTCCAGAGACTTTGGCTGTCTCACTTGTATCTGGGTCCAGGTAATCCCAGACAGCCTGGATGATCTTGAGATCAGGGATCTGTGTAGGCAATGCCATCTGTGGCTGAGCTCATTGTCCTTCTTTGTACAATATCTACACATTTATTCTCTCTACGGACACACTAATGCAGAAGAAACAATAAACATTAATCACCACATTTATGTAAAAAAGCTAGGGTGCCTAAGACTTTTGCATAGTACTGTACATTACATTATCACTATGATACCGGGGCTCTTAGAATGGAAGTTGTTATATAAGAGGACAGAATGGCAGTTGTTCATGGCTTTTAAGAGAGGAACATTTCAATTTAAGGAATACCTCAGTGTGCTAGCAAAAGGGAAACCTGATTTTTTGATTTCATCTTAAATATATTCATCTATATTGATTTCAAAGCTGCTGACCCTTAACATTTGTTAAGCTGGAATGACTGTTTAGTTTGCATACCATGCCATGTTGAAAAACAGCTATTCAGAAAATTATTCAGGTTTGCAAATGTACTTTCCCTATGCATATAGATGAGAACCTATAACTTACAATATGACACAACCACAATCTTGCCACAATGCTTTGATCATACGGCCATTAATCATTTTATCTAGAAAAATAAAAAAAGCATGTGAGGTTTGACCTTTTATTTCTGTGGTCAATCAAGATTTCACTCAACCTAGAAGACCTTTTCTGTGTGCCTTCCTTTCCGAACATTCATTACCTGACCCCAATGGTCACTGCCTGTCGGTATGAGAGTGTCAAAGTTATCTAGGACATCATCTGCATGCTAACGTTGTGCGTTTGTGTCCGTGGATGGCATGGCTTTAGTAATAGGGTTTTGTGCATGGCCATTGCACCATGGACAGCGACACACGGCGTGCCTGCCTAGTCACCGGTCCATTCCCCTCTCAGCCTCTGCACCATGACAGACAACAGTCCTGTAAGTGGTGAGAATTCCAGGAAGAAAACTCCTTCGATAAGCATTTCCGCTCCTCTCCAGCAGAGCTTTCTATTTTTCAGAACGCATTAACTTTTTTCATTATTTTTGTTTTCTTTGTGTTTTCTTTGCCGAACGTGAAATGTTCTGCTGTTTTTCTATAAGCCGATGTTTTTTCCATGTTTTACGTATGAACATGAAGTTTTATAATTTTGCATAAAACGCAGGTTTAATGTATAATTCGTATGAGCCTCTTATTTGTGGGGACATGATGAAAGTTGGCAGAGGAGCGCTAATCAGAGCTGGATTAGGAACACGGGCTTCCCACTGAGGAGCAGCCGAGTGGTGCGGCAGTGGGCCTCAAAAGGTTCTGGGAAAAGATTAAGATGAGCGCTCTCCGAGAACTGGTCCTAAACAATCGATTGGACAGGTTTCAGCAATGGCTGACTGGCTCCCTTTTCCACAAAGCCAGAGCCTTCCCTTTCAAGTGGAAGGGGAGGGACATCTCACACTAATCACGCCAAGTGCACAGAACAGAAGCCAGTCGTGTCTCTTATGTCCTTCTTCATGTATTAAATTTGATGTTTGTTATTGCAAGCTAAGCATTTCTGCATAGCTTCTGCAATGTTGCCAGAATTATAGATAATTTGGCAGATTTGAAAGGCGTCCTTTTTATAGCATGCATTTGAAATTTGAAGTATTTTATAGCATCCAGGTTAAACTCAATGGATTAACTTCCATGCCATTTTACAGCTCTGCTATTGCAAAACACTGGTCATTTTTCAAGCTATTTCAAAAATAGATTTTATAGGGGGAGAAGTTACTTTCCAGAAATGTACAAAAAGCAAAATTGCCAAAGTCCACAAGGAGGTTAAAAAAGGTGCTGAAAATCTTGAAACTTGAACAGAAGCAAACCAATTTTCATGATAATTTTAAGTTACATTTTTCAGTGTGTGTGGAGTGCGTTGATTCAGTAGGGAGAATATTTAAGAAACAAACTCTCTGTTGTATCCAGTGCCTTGTAAAAGTATTTAGACCCCTAACAAATTCTCTCATATTACTGAATTGCAAATAGTGCGTTGACATTTCGGTCTGTTTGATCATTTATTTGAAAACAGTGAAACTCAAAATCAATTATTGTAAGGTGAGATTGGTTTTATGTTGGGAAACATTTTTATGACAAATACAAAACATAAATATGCTGATTGCATAAGTATTCAGGCTATGTGCTGCAGAAGCTCCCAGTTTACACAGATGAAAGAAATTCCTCTAACAAGGATACAATTACCTTACCATTAAAGTTGCTGTCACATTTTCTAGACAAAAACCCCTGTTGAAGGATAATTAGTCAGGTTGTGAATCTGAAGGAAAATGAAGACAAAGATACTGTATATAACGGTGTTATATATCAGACAGCGCCCCCAGTGCATGACCACCACATGCAACCAATTGGCACCATATATGTGTATGCTAACAAGACGGTCTCTGTTGGGTTTTATGAGGTTCTGAAAATTCTAATAGGGTGGAGGGCTGAACATTCTCCCAGGCAAAATTGCACTCAGTCTTTTTGATGATCGTTCATGCACTACTTGAGTTCGATCCACAGATGTTCAGTTGGATTGAGGCCTAGAAATGTCCAGTTAAGAAGTTTTATTGTAAATTACACATATATATGTAGATTTTGTATGAACGCTTGAACCCCTGCCAATGCCAGGATTCCCATTTTGGGCCAAGGTTGGGCTCCTTGCCAGCAGGGAACACGACTTTTGGCCATTATGTCGTAGTGGATATTAGAGTTAATTACTCAAACTATCTTAACAAAGCTTACCAAGTTTCACTAAATTTGCCTTTCATCAGACCATTATCATTAAGATTCAATTCATTTTTTTAAATTGAGGTCACATCTTTTCAAGGATGTTCCCACTCTAAATCCGGCCAGGAATACAAGGTCAAATCTATGTTTTTTAAGACTGTATCCTGAATATTCCAATTTGCTTCGTCACCTTTTGATTCACATTCACCAGTCTGAACCATGCGTCTCTTGGTGAACTTTCTTCCGGCTTCATGTCAGTGTTTCCCCCCTGTCCCAGTGTCTTAATACTGGACACTGCATGGAAAGGTGTTACACTTATGGTAATTCTTTTTCAGCCAACTACCATGTTAAACAGAGATCTTTAGCCTTAACAGTGTTGATGCATTCATTTTGCCAGCATTTTCATCAGCGTATGATTTATTAGGTTAACATTCGATTGTATTATATAGAGCCTGCTGGACCAATAAATCCAGAGTGTTAATGTTCTAAAGAGGAAATCAAGTTGGGATTAAGTGTTCTTTAACAGGACCAACTCAGAATGTGCACTACATTCTTTTTGTAACGAACATTGTGAAGTACAGCAGGTAATAATACTACACTTTAAGTTGTCATGCTACACACATGCATTTATTTATTATTTTCATGAACATTTTAAATGTATCCCGACAAGAATAATAATGAATAATGTATGAACAAGAAGTAGTCTGACAAATTATATGACATTTTTGAAATAAGGAATAGGCAGTCATACAACTACTCATAAAGTTACACGTTTAGGATAAAAATTTTTGTTGCTTATTTTATCATGTTTTGATTTTAAAGAAACTTTAGAATTTCCTAAAACAGAAATTATGCTATATTTTGACACACACTTTATGATAGCCAGGCAGGTTTATTTAGACAGGAGACATTATAAACTACTATATTTAACCACTGAATTTAACCTGTCATATTTAACCTTCAATTGGACTCTTTTCAGCTGTGACAGAGGAGTAATTAGACTAAATTGAAAAATGTTTTGACTCCATAAAAGTCATACTGTCCTTATGACCTTCTTGTGCAGTTGGCTTTTCAAATTCAAAAAGGTTCCACGCGGATTATTCCTCAGGCACCAAAGTAAATTGGTGGAGCTAAATGATTACAAATTTGTCAAACATATACTGTAAGTAGACACAGAATTTAGTTATGAACTTGGAATCACGATGAATCCTGCCACCAAACCCGCGGAGGGTGAAGTAACACCAGTCTCCACCAATCCCAATCACCCCCAGGTCGCCCGTATCTTTTCCACTCTGCAGACTACACAGCCTCCAATTATGCACCGGCTGAAGGAGAGTAAGCCTACAAGCCTACAGGCAACCGGGAAGCTGATAGGAGACACTTGTTAGTTACAAGCCTACAGAAACCCTGACAATTTACCCACCCCAGCTCTCCAGGTTACAATTGGGGAAAGGCATGAACTGCATTTGAACCAGCTAACTCCAGCTCAGAGGGCTCAGTGTGTACCTTTGATTATTTTCTGAAATATTTCTTCAAATCGAATCTGCAGACTGCATTACTGCGAACACATCGGATCAATAAAAAATTATTTTGTTCTTATTTCATTGTTTTTCAAATACCGAGAGTGCAATCTTAACATAAACCCAGGGCATTGTATTCTCGTGGGGACAGAGGAGAACCGAGCTGAGGCCAAGACACCCCCGCTGCTTGTGCAGGGCCAACGGCACCACTCAGAGTCCTGACTTCTAAACAAGGGAGTCCGAGACCATCGAGAACTGACCTGGAATTCCAGTAACTCCAGACAGGCAAGATTAGCAAGTGTTTGTTTTTATGACTTTTTACATTTGTAAATATTTTATTTTCTAGTGAAAGACTACGTGATTAAATCCAAGCAATACTTTGTTGTAATCTGTGGCATACTAGCATCCATGCATTTGCACGCAGGGGCCTTTGTTGATAGAATTAAGTTGTCTCTGGTTATCTTATAATCCTCTTAGGATGCATATTTTGTTTGTGTATAACTGTTGTGTTTTATTTGAAATCCAGTGAATATTTAATTCATTAATTACATTTACAACAGGTAACGCCATGGCAGCCACTGTTAATTGTTCCCAATAGATCTCTCCATATGGTTATTTATGGGTTTTCCCGTTTGCATCAGTTCTGCTTTGCACACCTGGAAACAACATTAATTATTTACCCAGGCTGTTATTCTACAGATGAATAAACTATGGTCCGTGTTTGTGATGACAACAATGATAAAGCAATTACATAGGATTACAAGCGCTCTCTACAGACACGGTAAGATCATTTCGTAATGTGTTCAGTTAACTTCGGATCTTTGCTCCTACAGTAACAAAACCTAGTGCTGCCAAAGCCGATTACTGTTAAAAGCAGTTGCAATTTCCACAGTGCGTTCATAGGTGTGGTGAGGGTGCAGTTACATAGTTTTTCATGTTCCGGTGTTATTGGGTTGGGACCACTTACAGTTACCTACAGTGATACACTGTAAATTTACACCAATACCGGTAGTCCCAGATATAAAACAGAACAACAATAACAGTAAAATACAATTACAAATATCAGCAAATTTACTGGTGAATAGATTCTATTATCGATTGTGTGAATTAGAGAAGAAACATACTATTTTATAATATGGACAGTAAAAAATACTGTAGAGGGAGGCCTGAATGTCTATGTAAATGGGATGCCAAATTTTATTCCAGATGATTTAAAACACAGACATACATCTCACGCTTATATCACTGTAGGGCCTGTCCATCATAGTCTCCCAGATAATTGTAATTGACAGCGTTACCCTTTAGTGAAGACACCTTGAGTAATTATGGGTGGAAGTTTTGAGCTCGCCAATAAAAATGATTACATTATGAATATACAATCCTGTTGGTCCAGGAGTGAAACTCTTTGCCACCCTTTCCATGTTTTCAATAACTATAACCTTTAAAGTCTGGCAACAAAATGAATTATGCTAATTTTGTAGATCAATTTGTGGAAAAGTGTGCATAAAGTGTTCATGCAGGGCTGCAAATAACTAGAAACACCAATCGAGTCAAAACTGATGGAAGAATAATCCGACTCCAGCAGGTTTTCTTCCCGTTCCGTTTTTTGAAAACAGAAAATCTGCTACATTGTACATTCATCCCTTGTGAAAATGGGTTTGAAACAAGCCAATAAACAAGCTGAAAAAGGACTGCCATATTGCAGATGAGTAAATATTGTCGGGCCTTGGAACCTGTCATGGGAAAACAATGGAAGGAGACGATCCCGATATGGAAGGAAGACCCTGCACCGGGCCACATCTGGTTCCGCAGCAGTGGTTTTGAAATAAAGGACGGGAAATAAATGCATAATGAAAATATGCGGAGAAATGGAGGAAAGGGTTGTGTGCGGGTGTGAGTGTGCGCTGTCGATAATAAACCAGCGCTGCAGACAGCAGAAATGCTGCATAATCAAAACGAATGGAAGTATGCTTTGTGTTCCGTCCAAGCCTTAAATTGTTCTGACATGCCTGCAAAGCCTGGGAGCCACTCCTGGAGAATGATATCCACGTTTACAAGTATGCTGTTAGGTACACAGCACCTGTCTGCGCTGGATATTCCCAACTGAGTCTATCAGGTTCCTACACTCACCTCCTCCTTCAACATACAAACTCAAGCAGTTACATAACCCAGCGATGAGTCTGAAACACAAAACAGCTTTGAAATGAAAACATTATTTAAGAGAGCCTGAGCATGTGACACACCTCTAATACTTGATGTATTTTATCATCATCCTTTTCATCATCCTTCCTTTTCCCCATCCATTCATAAACATGCCAATCTGTTATTTACTGATCTATGCTCAGTGTTCCATACCATTTATAATTCAATATTGATGTGGTATTGATGATTGTATTGTTCTGAAAATTCAATAAAAAACCAGCTACCTTTAGGGTACTGACATGTATGCATTAGGGTCTGTATGATGATTTGGGCTGTCAGTTTTGATGTTGAGAGTCCTGCGTGACAGGCCGAGCAGCAGCGGGTAAGAAAGAGAGTGGAGAGACGGGTGAAAGCCTAGGTTTAATTAAGCAGCGGCCTCAACTACTTCCTGTATTATTAATTCCTGAAATGAGAAGATCATTTCCAAGTTGTTGAACACATATCTTAGAAAGTAACCCAAACAGGAGTTTAACTCAGGGATATAGTTTAAATGTAGTTTAATGGCTCTGTTGTGACTATCGTAAGTCCCTACAACAAATGCTGGCAATTTAATTAGCTAACTTAATTCCCAGCACAGGACAAAAGCCATAATTATTTCTGGATTACTTAAAACTCTACCAGCAGGCAACAAAACAGTTGAAAGGACCTTTTTTACAGACCGCAAATATTGATGGAATCTCGTGAGCTCGGCAACTTGTTGTGCAAGTCATGTTTGCAGTTTGGAAAGGCGCCATCACATTTCAAAGTTTAACTAACTTAATTTCTATACCACATTTAAATAAATATGCAACAAACAGTAAACAGTTGGCCCAAGGTGTTCGTCCTAATACAGCACACACTTTTTTTTTTTTTTACACCCAGGAAATAGTTTGCACATGTAATCGACCAAATTGATGCATTTCTATGACTGCTTTTCATGCTCGTAGTGCATTCATCCCCAAAAAATTCAATATACCTTCCACACTGCAAGTATAGTTGTTCAGATAGTTGACAAATGGTTCAAGAAAGCTGCCCTGGGCAAAGTGATAACACTTAAACCTTTGGAGATTACATCCTTCCCTAGATTTAATTAAAGAGGCAAAACCTTGTCGTTCAAATTCTTAATAGGGCTTTCATGTGACCGTAACGCATTCATTTATCATATATCCAGCTGCTTTGAAACTGACAGTATTACAAAGCCGTCAGTCTGTAAGTGTTGAGATAGAGCTGACTATTGACCGCTGGAGAATCTCCCCACATTAATGAGGGTATCTTCAAGGTTTCAACAGACTCCCCAGCCCCATTGCCACTCCTGGTGTGGTTCGGTATGGACAAAAAAGCAATTTCACATTTCTTTGAGCCATAATTGGTAAACAGACAGCTGAAAGTAACCATCTAGAATTTGACTGTATTGGAACACAGTTAGAGCCAGCGACAAAACAAGTCTCTTAATATTGAATACTACTTTTTGTACTGTTTCTTTTTTTAGACATGAGCTTCCTGGCCAGAACAATGCAAATGTGACATTTATTTAGAATGAGAAATCAGTTTAGACACATTTCCTGAAACAAATATATTTCGGTATTTCCCTTTTTACGGAACAGGCAATCAAAAAAAAATAATTACCACAGTTATGGACAATCTTCTTGTATGTCTAGGAATAATTCAAATAAATTTATTTGGTTTTATTTGTAATATTTAGTGTTTTAAGCCTGTGGCAGTCTTTACATTGCTCATTCTCGATATGCCAGGATTATATCAATTCTTGCTCAAGGTTTCAGCTGATTGTCATGTGACATGCAAACATAAAATAACAATTTATCTGCAAAATAATGAGCGTCTTGCCTTAGACTGTACGAACGGCTGACATTGTCAAGACTAACTTAGAAAAACTATGTATGGCAGTGTCGTACTTAAGGTTGAATAGCTTGTCCTTGTTCATGAGCTAATTTTATCAGATGTGCCAGCATGATCTGGGAGTGTTTCTTTTTTTATTATTCGCCGAAACACTTGTGCAACCCCTTAGGCAAACAAATGAGAGCCATGCACTCTACTGAGAAAAAAAAAAAAACCCATCATTGACCCCGGCATTCTCACAGCAATAGATTCTCTTCTAACACATGTCCTCTTCCACAAGGCTATCTACTCAGCTGATTCGATTACTAATTAAACTACTATCAGAGGCAATTCAGGCATTAATCTACCCAGGCACCTTGCTTAGGCATTTCTACGGTCGTAAATTATGTCATTGTTTTACAGCGTGTGCTGTTGCTAAGTGAGCTTCGCCATTGGCAACACAATGGATGCAACGGTCGCAGCCATGGTCTGGATGTGGGACAAGGCCAGACTGCTCAAGTGGTGCATGTTCAAGTTCAATTCAATCCAAATGACAGAAATCCCAAGTTTTGTCATTATTTAAAAGCGTTCAATGAAAGGCAGAACACCAGCACTCCCAGTGCCCAGTGTCTTCTCACTTGCTGGGTATGTGCTATCAGGCCTCACAGAAATATGTACCGCTGACTTCTCTGGCTCCTAGGGTGTTTTGGGGTTGAATGCTGCAGTACATCTAAAATGCAGGTAATGGTGAAACAGAAATCTCCACGGCCACAAGTATTTGATGGAGAGACTTCACAATCTGAAGAGGCGTTGGCAATCCTTCAAAATGGCATACAGGTCAAAGGGTTCCCACTAAAGAGTACATCATCATGGCTCAGATTTCCAAAGGATATTGAATAGAAAGTTTACCATCAATTTTATGTTTTTGTTATTGTTTGGTATGAGGGCCTGACATAAACAGATACAGCATACAGTTTGTGTGTAAACTGGATACTTAGGTATTGTATTTTGAATCAATATACGTCCTGTTTTGATTAACTAGGAACATACAATTTTACTAAACAGGGGGAAGGGGGTGGGGGTTCGATTCAAAAAAAGCAATGGGCCTTTTCCAGCCACTGTCCTTTGCTGAAAATATTTCCCCTTTAAATGCATCAGTGTGTTCCAATCCCAATTTGAAGTAATTCCATAAATCCATTTCAGTCCTACCTCTGGAGACTCAACAATTGACGCTGATGGGGGGAAAGGAACGTTCAAATTATGCAGACAGCACATTCAGATATCTTCAAGTTATAAATGTTGCAAAATTTGCACCAACATTATTCAATTTAATGCATCTATGTATCCTTTAGGACTGAGAAACAAAAAAGGGTACACTACCTCAATCTCAGTGTAGCAGCCCAGTGTGGGAACAGTTTAAATGAAACCAATACCATTCAAGTGAGGCTACAAAATTAAACTGCATTTAATTCAGTTCACTCGTTGAAGCCAATGGGACCAGAGCAAACTAAAGTGTTCAAAAGCGTACCTTTGAAGTCGTATGATGAAGCCCCCTGCTGTCAGTAAGTAACAGCTTTAATAATATAAGAACACATAATGAATGCAACACAGTCTCGTGGTCAGCCTCTGTGTGACACCTTGCCGTTTATAATCAATCCTGCAGGCGTTCTTCTCAGTTGTGACCTCGAGTTGTATGCTGCACAGATAAGCAGATTCTCACACTTAGTATTTTTTAGTTTGTCGCACTGAAATCAGGGCAAATATTTAGCATATCGAACCCATGCGAAGAAACACTGTATGCCTCACACACAGTGGTAGAGCTTTTATATAAACAAGTTTCCACAGTAAAAGCAAAAACACGAGAAGGGGTTTCCGGGGAAAACAAGTCATTCTGGGTGACTCATTCACGGAAAAAAATATTCAACTATTGATTTAAAACACACTTGACCATGCATCAGCCCTTACTTAATTATAAGTGTTTTGCAATTCACATGTGTGTATTAAGCACAGTGCCACACACGGTTATGTAACCGTAATCTATAAAGGGGCCTTTGCGTGAAATCTGCTCCTTTCCCAAAGACAATTTAACGGCACTCAGTGACTAGGAAAAAGACTAAAGAATCATGGCGAGCAAAACCTGGTTCATAATGTTGCCTTGGCCAAGTTCCTCCACTACGTGCCGCGTTCTCCGGTTTTCTTTGAATCCACCGTGAGGATTCTCTTATCAGCCGAACTCCACGCCTTTTACAGCGTTCAAAACAGGAATTAAATATAGAGGCCTGGCTGTGCTATTGGCCTGAAATCACTTGTGTCACCATTATCTCCAGCCCAAAAAGGCAGCTATAGCTATGTGGCCTCATGGGGATCGTAGTGCTGGAGACTGCGTTGGCCATTACCTCCAGCGCTCCCCTCGCTAATTAAAACATGATCCAGACAATGCCACTGACCTCCAAAGAGGGGGATGTCCTGTCGTTGCCTAGGTGCTGTAAATTTAATGTGGCAGCAGAGGGGTCACTGGTAACACTGACTGTTTATTGCACTCATTACATCCAATGCCAAGTGAGGGACATTGGATTATGTATGCATTAGCAGACAAGCAACACCATTAATATACTGTATACTTCATCTTTGCAAATGAGCTGTCTAATTGCAAGTGTTATTTTTATTTGGTACTTGGAGACAGTTTATTTTATATGCAATAAAAATAAATAAAAAACCTGTGAGGAGCTCAATCCGCTCTTTGTAAGACATCCAGAATTCAGGGTTTGCTTAAAGCAATCAAACGCCAGACCAGAGTTTCCTCTCCTCACAAATGTTTATCGCTGTGTATTCTCAGCATGGACATAAGACCATCCGACCCGTCTGTATTCGTCATACAGGCTCAGTGATTCATCCGTTTTCCTCACACAAAGTGACTCACTGCGTCCCCGTTCCCTCACAATGGCGGATAATGCAATGAGAAGTCTTGAACCATGTTAGGGCTTCATACATTTCTGAGAGCCTTGCTAATACAATAGTGCCTCCAACCCGAGGCTATTGTTACAGTATTAAAACACAAAAGGCAGAGACGGGCTCCATTGGAACAAAATTTGAAATGTCGCAGAGATTCTTTTTTATTACACGCTCCTTGTCTGGCTCGGCTTGCTCATTGGACACGGTTCATGAAAAGCGAACAAAGGCAGTTACTGTAATCTGAAAGTCACAAAAAAGTGGTTCAGTCAATTTTTTACTGTGCTCTGTTCTCTGAAAAGACACATTTTCAAACCTGGATGCCTTTTTAAAAGTTCCCTCTAGATCGATTAATTGATTTTGCACTACATGTTTTCCATACATGTCTGAAATGTGGAATAGCTCCCTGTGCGATTAGAAACGAGTCGATGCTGATACAGTTTGGTTCTTTTAATATGTACTTGAACCGTCTTTCTCTCGCAGCGGCTTTGTTAACAGTGAAATAGCTCAGCAGTGCTGCCGTGCTGCTGGAATGTGGCACTTAGTAAGCTGCGATGTGCGTTGCATTTGTTGCGTACTAATGCCTTGGATTCTGCCAGACTACAACGTATTGGCAGGGGCGTCTGCCAGGTTAATTAATGGTACTAATTATTTACTATGATTAAATTAGCCTTGAGGCCTTAATCTCAAGGAGAACCAGAAACCCATTTCAATGTGGTACCGGTGTTTCCCCGAGCTTTCTCCAGACCTGGTGCCCGGCCAAGCAACAAAAGGCTTCTATCAGGCCTGCCTCTCTCCCTTTTTAAAAATAAGATCATAATGTGCAAGAATAATTATTTTTATTTTCCTGCATAGCAATTTGTCATAAATTTCATTGGCAGTAACTTGGGCTTTGTGGGCCAGAACGAGGACAGTTGGCACTGCCTTCCTCCTTGGCCTTGGGTTGTCGCCATCAAGCCAAGTCCATCAGTGAAATCGCTCGAAGCTGGGAAGGTAGAGAGAAGGCTTGCCCTCAGAGTGAGGTAGTTGAATACTCTTTTCTAATAACTCTTATATTTATGAAAATACGCTTCTAAAGGAATTGCTAACGATACTTAAGGAAATGAAATGACAGCATTTCACCCTGAGGAAAAAAGCGTTAGATAATAAATGAATGATAAAATACTTTAAAAATACGAATACAGATATCAATCATTGTAGAATCCGGCACAGTCCGAACACCGCAGATATTGCAACACTTTCTAATAAAATATTTATTGAAGTATTTATTGCATATGTGACTCGCCATATTATTTAACATCTTATCGGAGTACCTGAGTTATGGGCGGTGGAGTGCTCTCCCTTCACTCCCCAGTCTAAACGATATACAGTATAACTGTTTTACCTCCTCCTACTTGAAATAAGAAAATTTGACATGTCATCATGCTAAATTGGAGAAGGCTGAATAACAAATTTGAAAATTATTTTCAGATGAATTCAGCAAGTGCCATGCGCCGGCAACGGAGATTAAGATGACAAAAATCAATTGAGTTTACATGGAGACAGCAGTCTGTTATTTGACTAATATAGTTGGAAAACCATCCTAGATAATTTAACTCTGGTCCTCATCCATATTAATGAAGTACTCCAAGTGACAGTCGGACCGGTTCCCTTATATTCTTTGGTTTTCTATCAATTCAGTTGAAATGATTTACTAATGCCACACTTCAATATCCATGTATCAGTTCAGTTTTCTGTAGTCCTTAATTATAATATTTATTATGGAACAGGGATCTACAGGGGAAAAATGTATAATGAAACAATGATATCCAATTCTCCCCAAATCGCTTCACCTGGGCCTTTCTCAACACAGAGAAGTGTTTTGCATTACTGGATTATGTAGATGTAATTGTGGTGTTAATAGCTTCGATAAAATGCTTTTAAATGTGTTAGATCTTCTGCCTTTTACAATGCCGGCTTTGCAGGGTTGGATATCACGATTCACAACATCCAATACATCATTTCTTTTAAAAAGGTTTATTGTTAAAATTTCTAATTTCTTTCAGTTAACTTGCGTGCGCTCAAAAATTGATTCATCTTCTCTAAAAAAAGGCTATACGCTAACATAACATAGCCTGTGTATATTGAGCCAAGCTGCCATTGACAAGCCCTACAAAAAGGCCCAGAGCATGGCCCACTTACTATTGTCTTATGGTTTTTTCTCGGTTTCTTTTTATGTCATTCCCCTTTTTCTGGAAAGTTATGCTGTTTAAAACATTAAACATAATTATAACTTAATCGGTACCTCATAATTACATTTTTTGTTTTGTCAACGTTTCCCCCTAGATCAGAAGGTTCCTGGGGAAATGTGTGCATGCATTATTAACAGAGCCTGTTCAGGATACCATTATTACTCCATCTCTTTATATTATTTATAACATGACATAATTGTTTTGCTGTTTCAACTGTTCTTTCTCATTTGTATTTCAACGCTGTGAACTGCGATTCAAAACTAGACCTTAATGCAAATAAAACCTGTATTCTTACAGGATAGAACATAGGTTTGTGCGTATGTTTTACTAAAATACACCAGTTCTATTAACGTATTAATTATGGAAGCTATACTTTTGTTATGATTTTAAAGTTAAATGAACCATAAATGTTGTTTTGTGAAATTCAGAACTACAGCAATTTTAGAGAGAAAGACCACAGCAAGCAACCACTGTCAGAGGTGGTATAGGCCATGTCCATTTGCTGAGCTATTTTAGTCCATTTCAGAACACCATTCTGTATTCTTTCCTGAAGCAGCTCAAAATAAACCTCTTTAAGCAGTACTCAATTAAGGTTTCAGGTGAGGCGTTTTTTTTTATCCAGCTTTCAAAGCAAATTAAAAGCTACATAGCGGTACAATACAGGCGGCTCAAAGATATAAGTGTACGTCCAAAAGCAAACCTGGACTAGTGGATTCTCTGGACTAGTTCTATCAACAGACAAACTCCAATGAGCATAATAATACACAATACTGTTCTTAAGTCTTAACGTCTTAACATTAGTCTTCTGGCTTAAAGATGCCCATCTTCACCTCATCATTAACAAATGAGGATGTAAACCAGTGCTTTACATTCAATTTAATATATTGTGGCTTATCCCTATTCAATCATCAAACTTTAAAAAATAACCACATACAAATAGGTCATATAATCGAAGTTATACACATACATGCTTTATATATACACATTATACTCCTACAAAGGTTGTGACTGCTGTATTTTGACCGTTATGACATTTTCAACAATCTACAATACATGGTATCTTGCTAATTAAAACGGAACGTTCTGGAAAACGAAGCATTGTGAGCAAGATTTAGCTTTACTTATACTTTAAAGTCATCCACTTTTAAATTGTTAATTTGAATTTTAAGTTTTACTTTTTTAAAACCCTGCTTTATAGAATTTCCACTTCAATTTGGAGCTAATTAAATAAAATACACAGTATCAACTTAATAAAGTATACACTCTGGTAAAAAATAGAGCAAAAATAATATCAATCAATATGTCAATATGATTTTATTTCTTTAATTTATGGTTACTTTTCCGCATACATTTTAAAATCCTCTACGTATATGTGTTCAGAACTCAGTTTTTAGGAATCCAGGAATTGAGGAATCCAGACCCTAAGAAGAATCAGGCGTGGTTACTAGGAGCAATCCCTTCTTTTTTTTTTGACAGAGTACTTCAGAGGTTTTATTTATGGAAGTGGAGTGGAACAAAGAGTAGGGCTAAAGCAGAGCGCAACAAAGAAGTGTCAATGTAAAGTGTCACATCAATGGCTGCGAGCAAATATTTCCAGCCATTTCAGTGAGCTTCTGATCCCATCCCCCCCCCTTTAGTTGGGCAGACCAAAGTGACACTCTCGAGGAAAAAGAAAGGAAGTGAATATCTTTCCTGGGTTCGTGCTCTGTAGAGCGCCTTTGAAAAATATTCTTGGGAGTCTTTGGAGTTATTCCCAGTGCAGGTCATACTGTTTCACTATTAAGAAGTTCATGAAAAACTTCTGAATTATCTGCAAAAAACAAGAAAATCCAGTATCTACAATGACACGAGAAAAGGGGTGCGTTACCACTACGGAGGATCAAAATTTGCAGCTGTACCTTGATATCAATAGTGTCCTACTTCTGGGGAGTGAAACACTTCCTTGAAAGAGCGCCACTTCAGGAGTTCTATGTTGAAAAAAAAGAGTTCCATGCTTCTCTCTAGTATTATCTTATTTGTAGGGAACACATAGAAATACATGCACATTGACTCTCCCTCTCCCTCTCTCTCACACACACACAGGTTTACTGAAAAATGGAACCGCTGTGAACCTAAGGTACGTAAGGAACTATACTAGTATTAATGAAACGCCAAGGAAAATATTTCAATGCATTTGCAGCACGCCAATTAGTGTTGGTTTGACTAGGCGGTAGATATCTGAATAGAGGTGAAACAAATTGCAGCAGGGGTTTTGTTTAAAGAGCACATCATTAAAATATATTCTACATTTTAATGCTCTGTTTTTTCACACTTTCTATCCTCATCCTCCCTCTGCCTGGTGTCTTTCAAATCAAAGATCTGTGCAAATTCAATTGTTTTATACTCATTCAGTCAGTCGTGTGGAGGTATATGGCGCAGATAAAAGCTACCACGGAAATCGGGAGGAAATCAAACAGTCCCTGGGTGTAATCGTTGCACAGGCCTTGAGGTGAAGTGAACGCCGCAGAGAATGGTACTTAGGATGTGTGAGAATAGATGTTTGTTGACAACCAATCATATTTTTTCAACTCTGCGTGTGTTGAGCAGATCCCCAACTCGAGCGGGCGCTGAATGGGGAGAGCGGCTGGCTATTGACGTGCCAGCCACTAGTGATTGACACGGGCCTGGCCCCCAGGTGTCTGGAGATGACTTGGAGCCACTCGGTATGGATCAGGCCTTTAGAATAACAGTCGTTAAAAAAAAAAAAAATGAAAACAGCGTTCTTGGGAGACACATCTAAACTGGAGTTTACCATGAATACTAGAATGTTAATCACTGTTATGTTAATATCATACCTATTTTAATTTGACAATATAGAAATAAAAAAGAAACATTAAATTAATTTTGTTAATTAAGTATAAGCAATTTCTACAAATTAACAAATTACATTAATGAAATGGGTATAAATGTTGTTATAAAACTTTGAGTTAAAGAGTTAACTTTGTGGCAAACAACCACGAGACATGCCCTCGGGCAGTTGGGCAACGCCCAGACCGGCTCTGACGGACAGGCAAGCTGTGGGGCTATGCGCACAGCCAGGACCTTCTTTGTGTTCCCATGGGTTTTTGTTGATTGCATCCGGCTGAAGTGCTCGTTATTAAGTTTATAAATGAGATAAATCTTCAGACTTGAGACAAGCAAATTTCTGGGTTAGAAGGCATTAAATATATGTCTATGTATATATGCAAAACATATTTAAACTTTTGTAGTATTTGTTTAAATACGGTGTTAAATATGCATATCCACTTCCCTGTGTGTGACCGCCCCTGAACCAGGTGTGCCCCGGCATTCCACAAACTTTAAGCTTAAGCTTCCTATTTGTCAGTGAGATGTGAATTTTCAAGTAAATAACAGTCAAATTAGCTGAAAATATCTCCCTAAATATATGTAGCCAATGAACTGCAGCGAAATGAAAGCATTAATAACAAAATGCATTTAATAAAGCCACAAAACGCAAACTTTTGAACCGATATACATTTTTTTTAGTGTATGCAAGGCCAGCCTAGAGGTTAAATAACTATAATTTAGAGTATCCTTAATATAAACACAACATTCCCCTTGTTTTAAATCTTAGCCAACTAAAATTATTATTTTATTTTTTTACAATCAATTTAAATGATTCTTTATCCATGTTAATTTTGTTTATGATTGACTATACACTCAATCAGTGTTAGAAGTTGCATGAAGGCACTGTTATAACAGGGGTTGGCAGATGCCAAATCTAAATTATCACTCAAATTAAAATAAGGGGTGAAGTATAAGGAGTGGCTTGACATCCCTGATGCATACTACATTACTGTTAAAAAACGAATTAAAAATAAACTAGTTAAAACACTAAAAATACTTACTCACTGCATAATTGCCAAATTTATGAGCCAAACAGACGCACACTTCCTCCTCCATCTGACTTACCTAAAGGCATCTGGCTACTTGTTAAGTATTCTAAGACCATCTATTATTGCTAGCATGATTTAGTTGCTTAGATACAGCTAGACATTTACTGAAGCAATTGAGTTGCGTATCTTTCTCAAGGGTAGAGTAGAAGCTGCATTTGAACTGCCAGTACCAGTATCTTCGACCTGTTTAATGATGCCCTATATGTGAATAGGTCCTCCTCTATTAACCTGCTCACAGAAATATAGAGGGTAAAAAAACTAGTTAATTAACATATATCAATCATCCTTGAGACCTACTTTCCATAACTTGATTGTCACGGACCTGCTAGATATCAGTTATTTAAATGTAACTCCATTCTTATCAGCATTTTACAAAAAAAAAATGTTAAAAGATATCAAAACTTTGACTGAAAATGAGACAATTATCTGACCATGGGTTTTGGAGAAAGGTCACACAGCAAAACATTCATAATAATACTCATTGTTTGTACAATCCCTTACAGTTTCTCTACAAAGCAGTATCATTCCCTCTAGTGCAGCGAGAAAAATTATGACTAAAAAAAGATAAATAATTATCCCACAGTTTCAAGATACTAATTACACCAAATTACATATACTAATTGCGACTATTACGAGCGCAGTTAAAGACAAGACAATTCTACACTGACAATTTAGAAAACGTGGTAAGTACCATCAGTGGATCAGTACTGTAGAATCCGTTTGCTACATTTTTGTTAGGAGGAAAAATGCAGATCTGTGGAGCATCAAAGCCTGTTGATTCTGTCTGAAGTTCTAAATATTAAGAAAACAAATTTAATGCTTTTGAGCTTGTTATGGAATGTCTTATGGAAATTCCCAACATATGTTGTCAGCAACGTCTAGCCAAAACGGACCAGCGCACATGATTAGAGCTTCATGAAATGTAGTTTTGCCAAAGGGGGCTGAATATTGCTTTGTGCCGAAACAGATGACACTCCTTGGATATGGTTTCAGGTGTATGGAAGAACAAGTGAGAGACAACAGTACCTGGTATGTCTTTGGAACATTTTTCATGCATGTTATATGAGGTCAAAAATGCAGATGCATTTGTTTGCCATATGCAAATATAAATAGTTTGCCAAAAACTATTCACATTCCATTTAGATCATGATTACGATTAT
>JAOYSI010009144.1:63373-82715 GCA_025775065.1 Hiodon alosoides | reverse complement strand
TGTGGAACAATTAGTTTGCAATTTCATACCTTAAATGCACCCTGAAGGTTAAAAGGAAGCGGTAGAAAAATAAGGTGCAAATCACCTGCATCCACTAAATGTGGATTAAACACGACCAAGGAGGCGACGTGATGAGAAAATTGTTTAGGACTAAACCAAAACTTTGACAAAAAACTTCTGAGATTTTTATGGCACATTCCCAACATTTTGCTTGCATATTCCAGCCGAATGGACCAGTGCAAATTAAAACTTTGACAACCCGTTAATTAAATCATGATTAACAAAATTTTATTCAGAAGCATTTTCTTTTTAAGTGTCTTAGTTCGTCTACTCATTAAAAGAAAATGCTATTCAATGAAGTTACCTAAAGTAAGATTATTATTTTATCTACATTTTTTCTCCAAAGAAAGTACCACGTCTTTCTAAGGCTAGAAACAATACAATATATAATACATGATATAAACTGTAAAATCCTGCAGTACAATATTGACGTTTCTTAAAGCTGTCAGCAGATTCTTCCTGTTATTTAGGTAAATAGAAATGGTATAGTAACTATGGTGGCATAGAATCCATATATTAAGCAGTAATAAATAATGAGTGAGGGTAAAACACAAACGATTAGGTTTTAAAAAAAAAAGGATAATACCATATCCCATCTTCTAGGAGCTTGTTTATCATATAAAAAATAAAAAAATAAATAATAATAATAATAATAAAATACAGTCAGTCCAACAGGAAGAGCACGTTGGGTCTCCCTAGTTCTGGCTGATCGTTGGTTGATGGGTTGTGATTCGAACACCTTGTCAGATTAGAAATTTCAGATTGTAGACCCCACAGAGTGAAAGGTCCACCCCACGAGATACCATGGCAACAATGGAACGTTTCATTTCTTGTTTGTTTTTTTTCCCCTCAGTGATGTACATCTGGGACTCATTGCTTCCATTATCCCTAAATTAGTAGCAGGTTTGACATTCAAAAGGTTAGATCCCTTCATCATTGTCTATGCTAAATCATGTCCCTTACCATTGTGAAGATGTAGTGCTTGGTCTTCAGTCAAACTTGGGGAACACAAATTATTCAGTTAAATAAGGGGGGAAAAAAATAAAATAAAACATTTATAAAACGTAAAGGGGAATCGGTATAATTGCAGCAAAGGTATATGATAATAATCTGGTAAAAGAAGAATTAGTGAAGCATAGCGCAGTGCTGGTGCTTCAACTGATTAGTATTAATGGTGTCTGCAAAGAGCAGCAAAACACATGGGAAGTGGGAGGCTGGGATGGCGTATAGCAAATGCATGTTCCTGGACAAGGGAAGGAGATATTGGGGAGTGTAACCAAAGCTGCATATTAAAAATTAATGATGCCACCTCTGTGATTTACGACATGGAGAAGGCAAAACCTAATATGTGTAAGATGGATGCCTACACGAGGCACTCCTGCACAAGTGACTGATGGGACTCGTCCTGAACCATGAACATTCGGTGCAGGGAAATGCTTCTCTCAAGTATTATATACTTGCACAAGCCTGTATCTGTGGATAACGTATGCTTCCCTTGGGGTCGGCTGGACAGACCTGACGTCGAGACAGACCTCAGTTGATGCGTTTCTGTGCTTCAGTGGATGCGATGCGTTTATATTTCAAATATTATTACTCTGCACAAATATAACATATTTCAATAAAAGATCAACATGATGTACAATATACATTTTATTATTCTACCTAAACATTTGTGAATTACGTTTAACCAATGTATGTGTTTAACACACAAAAAGATTTTCTAGATCAGCTTGATACTGATCATCTGCGATAGAATGCATAAACAATGCAGATTATTACTCAATATATTGTCGTTTTAAAGAATAAAAACTGTCACTTCTATTGAGCTTCCTATTTTCTATGGATGACGTTCTCTCTCCAGGAGAAACTCCTAGAGAGAAATTACTTTTTTATGTTTGTTTATACAGTTGTACTGGAAATGACCCTTAACACACTAGCATTTAAATATAAAACATATGTTCATCTTCATAAAAAAATAAAATCTTACATCATGTTCAATTATTCAAAGGAATGTTACAGGAAAGGCAATATACTGTATAAGCTCAAACAATTGATTTTTGAAAATGATTAAGACATTCGATAAGTGTTTTGCTAATGTACATGCATTTTTTTGAGCACTAAGCAGTATTAACGCTGGATCTCATGTTTGTGTATAAGTTCTAATTAAGTTCTATGCAGCACAAGCCAATAACCCCCTGATTCAGCATTCCAAGGGTGTGCCTGGGTTTTGGTCTCGTTACATTTGTGATGTAACTCCAGGCAATTTGGGAAGTAAAAATTACGGCAAGGGGACAGGGGCCAATTTAAGCTGGTTATGTCTGCCCATGTATATCTCTTTGGATTGCAATTGTCTTAAAACTCTTCTGCTAAACAGGTTTCCTTCGCACTCGAAGATAAGTCTGCTCCAAGTTATTACAAACGTACAGATAGCTAGCTGTCCGTCTGTCGCAAATTCGCACAGCTGGCAAAGAGCCGCAGGCAGCGGTTACTAGACAAAATTCAAAAATATTTTAAATATATGTATTTATAATTGTGAATATTTGCAATTGAAAAACATGGAATGAAAAAATGCCGGAACGCCGCTCCGTCCGGCTCCGGCTCCACTACACCCCTGGTTAAAACCCTTTTACAGATATACTGTTCTGCACTTCTACACTTTGGTCAAGGGTAAGGATTATACACTAAAATTTGTATTTATCTTAGAAAGCCCATTGTGGTCAAAGTCTTTGAAATTAAGAAGTGTTCCATACACCTAGTGGTTTCAAAACACTGTGCCCAAGGAACTTGTTAGGTTTTTTGAAGTTGGTACATTTAACTCCTATTAACTTGACAGACTGATGTACATAAAAAGTACTAAAATAATAAAATGAAGAACAAAAAAGGTTCCATTTCTTTTCTTTTCTTGAAGACTTTTGTATGCTTTTACTATAACTTTTTTTTAAATTAAATTAAAAGTAGTAGAAGTAGTAATTTAGTGGTGGAGCCTTGATACCACACAACTCTTTGATGACCCATTTTTAACAATTGGGATCACACCAAACATGTTTATATTGCTCATTAAATTTAAAGCATTTGATGTATATAAGTAATTACTGGGTTTGAAAAAGATTAACTGTGCTACATGATTACAAAGACGGTGATGTTTGTTATATCACAGAAAGTACACTACATGTGGAAAGGGGCTGGCAAATTTGGTGGTTGCCAAAACTTAAATCACTCTAAGTAAAATCGATTTATATTCACTGATATTACCTTGAACAAAAATTACATGGAGGATGGCAATGCTGTTTGTAATGCCAATATCCAGAGTAATGCATAAAATTATGGTGTATTTACAATGCAGAAAGTCTGGATGTTGAAGCAAATCCCTGTCAAAAACTGTAATCTCTGCCAGGAAACTACATCTACATCCCTTCATGGCTGCATTCTTGAAACTAGCATTCAGAATGGCAGTTTTTTTGCACTTTGTCACCACCATGGCTCGCAAATACACAACATAGCCAACATAACAAATTAGTGGATTTAGCCATTTCAGCCACACACATTGCCGACAGGTGTATACAATAACCACACAGCCATGCAATCTTCATTGACAAACTTTGTCAGTTGAATAGGCCGTACTGAAGAGCTCAGTGACCGTCACCGTGGCACAGTCATAGAATGTCACCTTTCCAAGTCAGTTTGTCAAAATTTTGCCCTGCTAGAGCTGTCCCGGTAAACTGTACGTGCTGTTACATTATGAAGTGGAAACATCTAGGAGCAACAACGGCCAAAATGGGACCGCCGTGTGAAAAGTTGCTCATTCACTAGCAAGTTCCAAACTGCTCCTGGAAGAGATGTCAGCACAATAATTGTTCAGCAGGAGCTTCATGAAATGGGCTTCCACTGCTGAGCAGTTGGAGACAAGCCCAAGACCACCATGTGCAATACTAAGCGTCGGCTGTAGTGGTGTAAACATCACTGTCATTGGAGCAGTAGAAACACATTCTGTGAAGTGATTATTCCTGCTTCACCATCTGGCAGACAAACCTGGGCTTGGTGGATGACAGGAGAATGCTACCTGCCCAAATGAATAATGCCAACCATAAAGTTTTGTGGAAGAATAATAATGGTCTGGGGCTGTTTTTCATGCTTTGGGTTAGGACCCTTAGTTCCAGTGAAGGAAAAACTTTGTGGCAACAGTTTGGGGATGGTCTTTTCCAGTTTCAGCATGACAATGCCCCTGTGGGCCATACAGAAATGTTTAGTCGAGGTTAGTGCAGAAGATCTTGACTGGCCTGCATAGAGCGCTAACCTTAACCCCATCGAACACCTTTGGGATAAATTGGAACTGCGAACCAGGACTAATCGCCCAACATCAACGCCCGACCTCAGTAACACCCTTGAGTCTAAATGAAAGCAAGTCCTTAAGGCATTAATGTCATCTAGTGGAAAGCCTAGTGGAGGTTGTTATAGCAGCAAAGGGGGAAGTAACTCCATATTAATGCATATGATTTTGGAATGTTTGACGAGCAGGTGTCCACATAATTTTGCCATGAAGAGTACTTCCAAATCCAATTTTTTTAGAAAAGAGCATGAAAATGCTGGAATTGCTCCTGGAAACAAAACAAAAAAAAAAATATTGCAGTTTCTCATTGTAGTATCATGTTGCTCAATCATACCTGTCATTCGTATTGACCTTCATGAAGGATAATTTAATTTTACTAGAAAATTTTTAATAGAAATTAGATTTTTTTTTGTTACATATATTGCAAAATAACCAAGAGTAGTAATACTGTCAGATTATTTGAAGGAAACCTGCTTTTCTGGGAGAGAAAAAAAAAAAAAAAAAAACTTTGTATAATAAAGTTCAGGTTATTAGAATTAAGCCTTTGAACAAGAGTAAAAAATAATTTGTAATAAAGTAAAAGACTGCATTTTGAAAAACTTTGGTTTCACCTTAACAGGGTGAAAAGAACTAGGGGATAATGAAGTGCCTGGCTAAGGAAAATATTTAAAGCAACACACTTTTCAAAACAGCTCTACAACATGTAGTTTGCCACATAAATTGAAAGAGATTAATAATCAGGACCCAATCTCAGTGCACGATATATTAGCAGAATTTATCTTTAAGTACGTGACAAATGGTCTAGTTAAAGTTCTCTGGAAACAACCTACATTCTGAATATGTGTGTAAAGCTGCCGAAGGAATACCGTTTCCAATTAAAAGCTTCTGTGGAAAAGCATGAAAATATCTACCACCCAAGTCTCTTAATCACCAGCACCAACACCCAGGCCCCGACCTTAATACTATACATTGTAAGGGCTTTAAGGAGGGTAGTTGTTTGTAGATAGTGAGCTAAATTAGACAGTGACACATTATGTTAGAATTATAGATTAAAGATAAATTGACATTCATTATAATATAACATGTTATTTAATAAAATGAACGTTACAAAATCACTAAATGGCTAACCACTAATGAGACAGCCAGCAAAAGATTATATCAGCAGTTCTCAAACTGTTGGGTGAGCCTCTCCAGGGCAGCGTGGTGGGAAATTGATGAGGTAAGGAAAAAAAAAACTACTTTTAACAATTAAAAAAAAATATATATATATTCTCAGGTTCTATAGGTGGCAGCAGTGTCTCATTGAAGCCAGTTACATTGGCCATTTCTTTAAATGAATATCTAGCTAGGTATCGCCATTAGCTAGTTAGATTAAGAAAATATCACTAGACCTGCTGCTGTTTGCAATTATCACAATAAAAATGGAGAGATTTCTCAAAACTGGGAAAAAGCAAGCAACCATAAAGGCCTTGGAGGCCCTGGAATGACAATGACATTTTTGTGTTGACATTTTCAGCATCACTGATCGTGCTTTTATGTTAAAGACAGCATTCATTCGTTAGCTGGTTGTCTGGGGGTTTAGGTTTCCAAACATTTCCAATGTCCATTAGGGCAAAAACTATGAAAAAAGCGAAATAAGTCCAAATCGAGCAACAGGGTGGATTATTATCCTGTCCCCTTTAAATACGAGTTGAACCCTTACGGAAATGTCCTATAGGAGTACTATAAAAAAATAACCAAGGAAATCCTATAGAAAGTCCCATTGTAAATTGGGCAATGTTCCTAAAGAATATCCTATAGCACTATCCTAAAGGATTCACATTTAGGATGAACATTGCCCAATTTACTAAACGGCTTTCTATAGTACTCCTATATATGGTAGCTAGGAGATTCAACTTTAGAATTTTCCACCACACTTATCAAGGGTTTTCACAGTTTAAAAAACTAATTAAGGCATTTACATATTATTATTAGTATTATTATCGTTGTTGTTGGATGCATGCATTGTGTGTGGCCCTGTCTTGAAATACTGAAGGGTAAGGGTAAAAAATAAAAAAAATAAAAAAAAACCTTTTGTATTTAGGATAATTTTTTACTGGAAACACATTGATTTTAAGACATTCCATGGAGAGAAAAAAATCAAAAAACACTTTCAAACATGACTTATAAATCCAACTTACTTTTCTAAATTTTAAACCTGAATAATATCCTACATCCTAACACACAAACGTAATCTCTATTAAAGTCAAGATAACCAATCATAGTTCACGGTGATTTAAAGAGAAAGGCAAATCAGAAGTATTTTTTCAATGGGGCTACTCGGGGACATCCAGTACATTGCGCAATCGTTGAGAGTCAGGACACTTGAAGTCATGAACTTAACTGACTTCTTGGGTCACATCTTGCTTTATTGCCCTGGAACATGCACAATAATGCGTCATTTTTGACATGTCATGAACGCATGACAACAACACTATTAAAACTGCCATGTAAACAGACCCTTAAGCAGCTGGTACGCAGCAAAGTGATGCTTGATGATTTTATTTTTAGAGTTTAGGTCCCAGAAGTGAAATGGTCATTTTAATATTGACCATACTAACCATGTTTCTAAGTTAATGAGGAGGATTTTGAAAATAAATATTGAGAGGGAAGGTTTTGTAAAATATGTCTATGTCAATATGTTTTGTCTAATTTATTCTGGTAGGATTAAAGTAACACTTTACCAAAATAACCAAAATAAACTTCTCAGATGAATAAAAGCCATTCCTATAACCCAAGTGCTTGCCATTAATTATCAACTCAATCCTCATTACTGAAGGAAACAAACCCCCTCCGCATTTCCTCAACATTTTTGGGGGGGGGGACTCTGCAAACCCAACCCAAAAAAAGAAGAAATCCAGCGGAGAGTGAAAACGGACACAATCCCTTCATAGGACATCTGGAATACATTTTAACATATATCTAAGCCAAAACATGTCTCAGCAGGGAGCAGCCGCAGGGTGCAAAATACAGCACACGATGTCCCAAACTGACATTTCTCTGATTGGCCTTGTAGTTTTCTTCTTTTTTTTTCTGTCAATAGTGGTTCTAACTGGCAAGTGTCAGGGGTGTCATCAAAGGTCACCTTTTATATCTCAAAAAATTATCCTGCCGTGTCTGGTGCCAGGCTCCTGGCAGAACCAGACTGAGATGTGACACAAGATTCACTTCCTCACAGTTCCCCCCCACAGAATGAATAAACACTTTGTTCATTACAGCTTGACTTATATCTCACAGTATATGCAGTCTTACATCAGTTGAGTTCAATTTAGTCTTCAGTATGTGTGGGGAAAATAAAATCACTCTTCACCGTAACATCTATGGAAAAAAGACTTTGTGAAAAAAGACTGTACTACAAAAAATAAAATATAATTTGAAATCTATACATTTTATATGATGCATATTTATCCACGTTTGGTGTAGTGTGCCCTTCTTCAAACGATCAAATTGAAACATTCGCAATTTCAAGGAAAGGATTTAAATAAGATTATTTTTCATAGACATACCCCACCCCAACAGTGACAGGGTAGTGAGACCTGAATCAATAACACGGATTTTCCCAAGTCAGTACAATTATTATCTTAGTGTGGTCATTTAGGAATTCTGTAATATACTGTCTATTTACCTTTGACAAAACTAATACGTCAGTCAAATCACTTTCTCAAGTACATTATTAGGGTACCTTTGAATCGTTATTAACTTAACAGCATTCTTCATTAACTATATCCAAATTTAAAGAGACGGTAGGACGGCATAGCGAAGGTACGATGCAGCGTGAACAGATGTAATGATTCATTTGACTGTGAAACTAAAACCGTGAATGATCTGATTTCATAACACTTTCTAGTGGATTTGCCGAGTAATTGACAATTGTTAGACAAACTAAAACTAAAACATTCACCACATACCAATACATAGCGACCAGAGAACGTGAATATAAATACTGAAATTAAGAGAACCTACTTTAATAAAGCACTCTCCCCTTGTCTGACGGTGATGTTGTCCATTGGTTTTGAAAAAGACTCTCCACTCCGAGCTGGCACTCCTGCAGGTACAAGGAACAGCAGTCTTAGGGCGATCACAACCAGGCATTTCCAGGACACGACAAAATAACGACATATACCCATCTTCAGTCACTTTAGAGCTGATATTGTTTCAGTATTGAATAATCCGTAAGTGGGTAAGCGGGATAGTAAAACAACGCAAAAATTACAGATGATAAGATGCAGCTATTGCAGTGGTCTTTTTTTTTTTTTTTTTTTTTTTGCTGATGAGGTAAAAACTAGGTATTCAAATCGTATTTAAAATGGTACGACTAATAAAAAGTAAGCATGAGCTCCCAGCGCCAGAGTCCTCAAAATACACAAGTGAGTCTTGAACGCTGAAAAGCAGAAAATCGAGTAAGCAAGCAACTCGGGGTACGAAGATTCCAATTGTGTCCTCTGGTCTGTGGACGTTGTTTGTAATAGCACAGAGAAACGCACGCAGATACAAGCAGCCAAGTCTCTTCGTGTACACTTCGGATAACTCCTTGGATCCCACACACACACACACACACACACACAAATAGCAGAATGAGAGCGTTACAGCAGTCGAGATCGCATCAATGTTTTACTTTCACGTCGTAGTTTATTGTATCATTCCAGTCGATGAGCATCCATTCATCGAACCGACAAATAAGAGTGATGCTCTGTAATGCGTGTCTTTTCTGTTTCTCGCGCGCCCGAGTGCAGTGCTCTCTCGCGCAGGTTGCGAGAGAGACCGTCTCCCTCACGGCATCGACAGCTGTACCTCCTGTAAACATGTCTGAGTCGCTGGGTATGACGGTCGTTATGGCAGTTATTTACTAATATTTGTTTATATCCATTATAGATGTTTGAAAAGTTGTTTATTCACGTAGTCGATTATATCAAAAATATATAATATTATACATTGCGACCTATTTAGTCTTTTGTTTGGTAGCAGGATCAAAAGGTATAGCTTTAACTTTGAACAATGAAAGCAAGGCTTTGCAACTTTATATTTACTTTTACTATTCCTGTTGTTAAATGAGAGTCACAAATCCTATGCCACAACATGCTATCTTTAGGTTTCTATGTTTTTTGTAAGTTATTTTTGCTGTTTAGCATGCAAGTAACCTTTTCTCAATTTTGTTATGCCAACAGGACAAATATTGTTCTTTTTATACTTTGTATAGAATTGGATTCAGGTTATAATCACTTGATATTTTGGGTATGTGATATATTAGATATACATTATAAATTGTATTAATATTTTATGCACTGTTCATGACCCATAATCCATACTCCTGGAACATACTAATACACTTACAGTAACATATTATAGAGCAGCAATTTTTTCTGAACTAGACCCAGTTGAGTAGATAACACTGCGTCTCTGTATTAAAGTATAATTGATAGTAGCTATATGTTTGCCAACATCATTCTCAAAAGGCACATGTTAATATGCATCGTTTAAGAAATGGATTAATGTTTATTCAGACACACCGTGTACTGGTAAAAGGTATTGAAGAACCCTAATGACCATTAGAGGGAATCGAGATGATGAACCCTGTCAGGACAAGATAAAACTTAATTAAAAATATATCTCCTCATGATCCAACCTGGGCTTATACATCCAAAGGTAATCCACCAGCATTTTAATTAAAACCTTCAGCTGACCCAAACACTTATAAGATTTGTTGTCTTAATTAAAGGAGGGAAAAAGAGAAAAGTCTTACAGCCCCCGTATATGTTTGAAAGGTCGCAGACAAAAAACAGGATCAGTGTTCACAAAATACTGAGATTTTTATTTGAATTCAAACATATCTAAAGATTTAGGTCCTAGGAACAGAAGTGCAGAGGCCTTTGCATGATTTGTATCACTCTTAGAACCTCCAATGCTTTGCTGCTCTTTAAGAATCTGTTACACTCACATTTTAAAAACTGATGCTTTGAAGGATGATTCCTTAAATTCATGACAGTATGCCCTGCGTAGTGCAAAAAGTGGGTGACATTGTTCTGCTTAGCTGTCAATGCACATGCCTGACTACCCCATACTGTTGGTGCCACAAATGCCAAAACCAACATCAAACATTGAAAACAAAACCCACTCACCTTTAATATATTGGGCACGTTTTACATGTTTACCAGAGTAGCCGATTGCTGCGGCAAAAAAAAAAAAAAGTTTGTCTTCAAAATTAGTTTGCGGAATTTTGTGGGGAAAATTTATATCTCTTTATACATTGTGTTGAATAAAAGCCTCACAGTTGACTTCTATGCGTTTGAGTGTTCTTTTCAGTTCTGTGAACTGGATACCTTTCCCTGCATAAGATAATACGCAAGGGGCTCTATGTACTGTGCTTTAGAACTTCTTTGATGAGTGAGCTTTGTAACATACCTGGATTCACAAAACATTCACATACGTTCTACACTGAAGTTATATACAAAATCACATCTGCAGTACTATGGTTAAAAACTGTTGCCTTTATTTTCATGACAAAAATAGAGGATACATCACTTACGTCTTTCGTTTTTCAACCAGCATTCTAAATTTCTAGGTTCCTCTACATTTCTAAAACCAATGGTATGGAGTATGTCCTTGCCTATTTCATTTTCATATTTTAATTCATTCTGAAATGAAATACCAGACCAGGAAAAATAAAGAAAATCCAATATACAGTAATTTCAGTATCCATTTCAAGAGAGAAAAATCTTATGGTCAGTCCCTTTACATCATGGAACTAACATTTACATTTCAAAACGTATGCACACATCCTTTTTCTGGAGTCTTAAAGTGGAGAAAAGGATGATAGACTTGTTTGTGTTATTGAGAGCCAGCTCAAAACAGCATGCAATCTCAGGAAAGTGTGGATACGCCCTGCAAGCTCAGTTGGAGCTCATTCTCAATGTATACTTTGAGCCACACATTGTGACATGCATTTGGGCCTGTTATATAATAGAGGCAACGGTGTCAATCAACAAAGATTACCCGCCATGCTACTTTGGGTCCTCATCCGTTTTGGTTTGTGTTTTCACTCTGTCAAAAGCCCAAGTTAGGCTCCCGAGTGACTCCGTCAATAAAGGCGTTCGCCAAATGATCATTTAGAGGTATCTTTAATTCATGTAAATATTTGAAGATATTTTACAAATATGTTTAAATAATTTACAGATATTTTAAATGATTTAGTCTTCAAAATAAGATATCCAAAATGCACTCATACATACATACACACATATATATATATATATATCCTGAGTGTTAGATGTCTCTAAATAATTTTGATATCTTTAAAATATTTACAAACATTTTAATGTCACCTCCTGTCTATTTGCAGATATCTTTAAGCCATATGCAGATGCATAGTAATTTATATATCTGAAAACTATTTAAAAACATCTCTAAATGATAATTTGGTTTGCCATTCTCCCAAGCCCAGAGGGCCCTATGAGGATTTTGCAGGTTTGAAACCAGTTCATTTATTTCCCAATTGTGACCAAGAGAAAAACAGGCTAGGTTGAAAATTGACTGGGCATTTTTTGGCTTGTCTCCAACCAGTGCACAATAGCCTGTAGAGCCTACAGAGTTTAAAATGGACTCAAACGCATATGGATCGGAGGAGACTTATCATACCTACTCAGCCTCTTTGTGTGTGGTGACAGGATTCTTAGCAACAAGCCGAGACACATTAGTTCAAAAGGTGATTCCAAATCAGGGAGAAAACACAAAATTAACTGTGGGTTGTAAGTTTTAAAAAGCCGGAATTAGAATAAACAAAGACACTCTGTGATGGCCCTTTGTAGCCGCCAGGAGGATGCGTTGTAAAGAGCCCACTGATTTGGTGAACGAGTTGATCACGGCAGCCATTATGATGATCATTGTGCAGTCGGGCCACATAAGATGCATGACAGAGGAGTTTGTTTGATTTATCCAGTGCCACTTCAACTGACTTCACTCAGGGGAAGATTAAGCACACGCCACCCATCATTATTACTGTGCCGGCAGGGCCAGCCTACCTGGAAACAAGTGGAATTATAGCCTTGAAGAAAGTATTGGAAGGAAGGGGTTCCTTAATTCATTATGGGATAGATGATCCTCTAGGAATTCAGTCATAACCTCACCGCCTGACCTAGGTGAACAGTAATGACCTAGTTTAAACAAGCTCATATTATAAAGCTTTCAGGCAACTTTTCCTCTTTGAAAGACATCATTTAAACACTGAACGATATGTTGTCCATCTCTCTTACAATTATACCCCCCTACGGCTTATACTGTTATATTATATAGCTTATACTGCTGCTATATAGCATATATTGAAGACAAATTAGTTCTCAGTTTTCAATACAGCATATTGCAATTTCAATTCCGTGTCTGCTTAAAAATGTAATAAAAGGTGGAAACATGGATCATGTGAAATTTCAGTTGAAAAACACCTGCTAAACAGCCCTGATTCTCTGTCATTAAGTTTACTGGCAATCTGGAGGGATGCAATATTCATTATAAGCTACTTAACATAAAATGACATGGGCCATCTCTAATCCTGCTGCCCATGCAGTTTACTGTAATTCTGCCAGCAGTCAAACAACAAAAGGAAAAACTGTTCTCCTTAAAAGGTGTCACCTTGCGTCTACCACAGATAAAGCCAAGCATAATTACGTGCTTTGACCAGGAATTTGTTTCAGTCAAAGGAGGGCCGAAGGTGACAGTTGGTTGTTTGTGATTTAGTTATATTTTTTGTTAATGAAAACAGCAAGTAAAGTATTATGTTTATGTAGCCACGGTAGCCACGTCCTCAAGCCTAAGGGGAAATCTTTAAAAGAGATGATTGAAAAGAACCACTTATGGTAACTGCACTCAGGAGAGTGGAGACTATAAAGGCTGGTTTGGCGATCAACAAATTTGTGGTGGATCTTTTGTTGATGAACCGTTTCCTTTGTTTTCTAGTTAATTATATTTCCCCGAAAAGGTTTTATTTAGGAGTAAAATTTTCTGGTGCTTGTTTGTACAATGCCAAATCAAATGCATACACCCTCCCAATGTGTCTCTGTCTCCAGCCGCTCTCAAACTGGGCACGCCCCTGTGTGCTACAACGCATTGATGGCTTTAAATGCAAATGGAAAAATTTGCAATGCTTTGCAATGCTCCTCTTCTTGTAAAAGGAACCCGATGTACTCAAAGCATCACATCCTCAAATAATTAAATTACTGAATAACAAGTGTAGTTGGTTATAAAGAATGTAACATTATTTGTGAAATTAAGAGGCATTTCTTCCACTAAGGACAATGAACAACCTGGTCATGGACACAGGACACCAGGCCAGGCATCCTCATTCTTACACCTCTGGCTCTCCCAGGAGATGTTTAGAGGTGGTAGGAGATAAGGATCTCCCCCTCCTCTAACAGTACTTGAAACTCTGCTCTCTGCGGAGTTAGTCCAATGCCAGGGAAAACCCAAATTCTCCAGGCTAATCAAAGGCAAGTCGGGGAGAGGTCAAAAAACCTTTGATCTTTCTATATTTAAGCAAAGGCTCGAGCTATGGTTCGCTGCTCGGATGGCAGAGAGACTTTGCTGCTAGTGAAGTTGTCCTTGCCGAACAGCAGCGCCTGCGGACCTCCATTGCTCCTGGACTCTCCATCTCACCTGGTCACGAAATAGGCCAGTGTGCACAGACGGTCACCACATTTATTCTGGAGCCTGCCATTCCAAGGAAAGCCAAAAGCCCTTGCCTAAATCATTCCCAAGAAGGTCTACGGCTTCTAATTTCAGCCCCGATGATGAGGATTCCCTCACATGTTCCTAGTATCCCGTTGCACCTTGCGTCTTGTGACAACAACTCTTGCCTGTGTCGGGTGGAGCAACTCAGAACCATTGGACATAATACCCTAAAGGTCCAACTAACATATATTATTGACCCTAGACTGACCCTCTTAAAACAACCGTAACGTAACCTAACCTACTACTTTAGAATGATAGGGACCAAATTGCATCCTATAATCTCTTCTTTCACATTTCTTAAAAGAAAATCTCCTGCCTTTTACCTAACCATTAGTTTTTATTTTCATTTTTGTCATTTAGCAGCCGTTCTAATCCAGAGTGATATACTAAAGTACCATATTTTAAGGTTTAACGTGCAGTAATAGATACTGATAGATACAACCATTCCCTATTGAAGTACTGCAAAACCTTTTCAGGGGAACATATTTCGTATTCATGGAATGACGTACTGTATATCAGATGAAGATGAGAAAGGCACTACTGGGATTCGAACTGATTGATTGTGGAATGTAAATGTATTATTACCTATTGTTTTTTTTTGTTTTTAATGCACTGCCCCCATTTAATGAAGTTGTGGTATGTATTAAACATACAACACATTAGCTCTTTCTCTTTCTCTTTCTCTTTCTCTTTCTCTTTCTCTTTCTCTTTCTCACATTTGCACGCTTTATCCATACACCCTGACAGCCCTGAAAAGACTGGCGGCTTCCTTTTTATGTCCTGCACCTGGCCCTAATTTATAATATGGACCAGGTGCAGGTGATAACTCCTCAATTACCAAATTAGCACATTCTTACATGGATATAGGCAGAGAGGCACAGCCCCCAACAACCCAATCCTGAAACATCAATCCACCAAAATATATATATTCAGTGATATATAACATTTCAGTGTGTGTGTTTAATATTCAAAAAACAATAGTATTTTTCAAGGTTACTCAAGATGGCTGGCCCTGTCAGTAGGTAGTCATTGATGAATTGATGAGTTTAGAATAAATTACAGTCATGATACAAGGTCTGGTGTTTTTATATTTTAGGTGTGTCTATTTTTCAATTAAGGTCATTATGCAATACATACAACGTATATACACATGAAGCAAGAGACATTTTTTTTCTAAATATGATTAAACATAGACCATAGCAGACCCTTAACATGCAGCTCTCATTGTTCTAAAAATACTTTGTTCAATGATGCAATTAAACCAGCTTTTAGGTAATTATCTGTGAAATAGCACCCTAATAAATTTTAATATGGGCATTAAATATCTAATGAAGTGCCAGATTGTGCTTAAGTATCCAGTTATAACCATATATAACTATTTATAATACTCCATTTATAATACAAATCTGGTACATTCTGTCACATATCCAATCAACAAGAATGTGGCAATTCTCATATTTATTTTACACAAAATTATACCCAATTTATCTCACAACTAGATTTCAGGTGTTCCAGTGCCACTTATGGCCTAACTCTGCTTTCATTAAAAATCATGTTAACCACTGAAATTAATCATTTCTATATGAGATTTCAGTGCTGTTGACTGACTCCTCATTTATTCAACTGACAAATTTTTACTTTGTTACTTTTATCTTGAAAAAGAATATAAAGTTACTATGGAATGCAAGGGTCACATTTTTTAGCACATACCTATTTTCTAGCTTTTAGTTCATTCTGTTCAATGGCATTTTACTTTGAAACTTTGAATGGGCTTTGCTTAATCTTATAAACTCCTTTCCTTTTCTGCCCGTTTAATTATTCTGGTTAGATGGATTTTTAGACACACAATTTCATCATTCAGGAATAGTTGTGTCGTTAAAAAAGTTAATGTTGTTGAAATTATTGTTGAGGGTTGTTGTCATTGTTATTACCTGGATTCTAGAGCAGACAGGCTGTAGCGACTAAAAAGAAAAGCTACATCAAGTTAACGAAGTTAATGACACCTTTCCCTTTTGCTTAAGCACAAAATATAGATTTCTTTAAATAAACATTTTTGCCTAATGTCAAGCAATGCTATTTTATATGAATTATATACCTGTCATTTATTTATTTATTAACAACTGAATAAATATTTATATTCGAAATTGACTGTGGTTAAAATGCTATTTAAAAAAAGACTTTCTAGGATTAACTTTAAATCCCAGTGGACAAGACACCATATTTGAAGCTTGCTGTTTTTGGTGGAATTTCAAAAAATATATAGATTTTGTGAAAATCCTTTTTTGTGACGTACTTTTTGAATTAAATCAAAATATTACCCAAGTGAAACCATTTACCTTCTTTTTCAAGAAAATCTGGGACGTGCATCAAAAACTCCCTTGGCACATGACAGGCCAGATGTCACAGCCGTCACCAATGGCATATCTTTTTTAAAAGATCATGCATAATGTGAGATGGTAGCTCATAAAATTTTGACCAGAACTAACACCAGAGTCATGGAGAAGGGGATGCTTATTGCACATGTTCAATAATCAATAGCTGTCCTTGAGTAGCATGTCGTCCTCAGATCTCCAAACAGAAAAAATCCATGAGAAAAGTGTTTGAAATCTCCTGACCTCTATCGCATTCCTACAATCTGGTCCTCATTGCATCTTTAATTGATAAGCCATTTTATTATAATTATGATTTATTTATTTTTCAGGGTACACTTAACCTCTGAGGCATCTTATATTTTACGGTTTCAACATAACATCCTGCTTTAGAGTGACACTGTTTCCCCAGGAAAGGAAAGCCTGATAAAGAGTAACAGTATATTACGGTGTACTGGAAAAGGTCTCGGGGAGAAAGAATTTGCTTCTTGTGAAATACTTATAATGGGGCTCTGTCAAAGGCATAATAATATTTATAATAATTATAACATTTATAATATTTAGTAATTAGCTGGAAGGATTTAGAACTAGTTCTAAATCGCGAGAACTAGAAATAGCCAACTATGCGTTTAATGATTTTTTTTGTACCCCATTGTTTTGCTAGCTGTGCTAGTGCCAGACACTGCAAAGATACTGCAGTAAAAGATACTGAGTATTTTATTATAATTTTAATTATTCATCACATTAAGTTATTTCTTTGTTATACGGTGTATCTTGTTATTCATATAGACAGCACACAAACTGACATGTGCTGTTTTGGGTTTGTGTGGACACAGCAGGGTGGCCAGCATATTGTACGCACGTCTTGTCATGGCAGAATGTCTAACAAATGCATGCATAATTTTGCAGGACATAAATGCAACAAGTAGCTGCCATTTTACTGTACATGTGTAGCCACTGAGATGCCCCTGATTGGATTTACCAACTGGGTACAGGTGGTGACATGTAGCTGCCCAGGTCGAGCTGAACATGCCTGAAAGTCACTCCAGATACTAGACTCGCAGGCATTCATTTTCCTGTCTTCCAATATTCCAACAGAATTGGTGAGGTTTTGGTATGTAGAGTCAGAGCTGGAGGAAAATTTGAAGCTTTTCTGTACTCCAGCATGTTTCTGATTTCATGATTTTGCAGTTATATTGCAACTCAAAGAGAATAGTAGTCATTCATATTGTGAGATTTATGAATATTATACCATTATATGGCAGTATTTGAGAGTAGCAGTTAGTTAGCCTCCTGAAGGACCATTTCCCAGGAAAAACCTTGGGCCCTTCAAGATGAACTTCCACTCTGGCATTACTTGAAGCTATGTGGAGAATCCATGATTCATCCTTCCTGGTCTTGCTGCCAGGCGGAAACATATAAAAGGAAATTAAAGGAATGAATCATTTCACATATCAAAGGATCAAAGAAATATAGAGTAGTGGGTGTCCCTCAAGGTACAAGCTCTTTATTTGATTTATTTGTTTGTATAATTTTGGCACAAAAGGAACATGGTATTTATTTCTGTACACATCCAATAAAAAAGGCTAAGAAAAATAATCCTTGATGTACGTATAAAATGTGATGAAAAAAAATTGTTAATTCAGGACAATTAATCTGTTAACGGTTAGAGAAAAATAATTAATAATTAATAATAATTATAATAATAACAAGAACAATAATAATAACTTAGGAATATAACCAAAACATTATTCCTGGTATTTGATTAAAGTTATATAGGGCTGTACAACTTTCCTACCATTTAATTGTCTTGCCTGTGCAAAGAAAGGCCAATGTTCTAGAAGTCTAAGGGGTACAATTACCCATAGGAAATGGAAGAGACATGTCAAATGAAAAAATTGGATTTAATCTATGTAATTTTTCATACCTGTCATGAAGTGTCTGTAGACAGACCACTCTGTAAAAGTAAGGCAACATCTACTGCATTCAGCTATAAAATGGTCATGAAATAATTTGTATTGTTATATTTCGCAGTAAATTTGGAGGTTAAATTCAAGAAATATAATTTATTTAATATATACATGTTACAACACAAGTGTGTCACTACTTATCTTTTTTCTGTTGATTTACAACCTAAGGCCTGGAAAAAAACAAAGCTTTGACCCACATGTGATTTGCTAAAATTATAAAGCATGCATTAATGGCGGTTCGTTAGAGCATAATGAATCCCCTTCTTGTATACCAAAAATCCATCATTTTGGTAATTTGAGATTACCAAATAGCAGGTGGATCAAAGTTTTGTAATGGTCCAGGACTGGATGGTCTTTTTTGCTGAGAACTCCATGACACAATCAATACAAACTTAAATTCAAATCTATTTGATGTACTTTGCATATATATTACTCATGCATCAGATTTATAAATAAATAAAAAAAACAGTGAGGATCTGGTGCGTATTTTGTGGTTCTTGATTCCTTATCACTTTTACATGAAGGGTGCTGCCCTGAGAACCAATTGCTTCTAAATCCTAATAGAATCGCTGAATTTATATAAAATATAAAATTATATGTTCCAATTAAATCATATGATAAAAGGGAACAAAATTGGATACTTATTCTTGAACAGAACCATCTTGCATAAAATTCTATGCAAACTGTTAATTTAATTGGTTTATTTAAATGCTCTTTGCTTCATAAAGCTCTTTGCTTGTGTTTTTTTTTTTTTTTTTTTTTTTTTTTAAAAAAAAAGATTAAAGAAAAAAAAAAAATTTTAAATATTTGTTAAAAAATTTAAACAATAGGAAAAAGGAGAAAGTAATGTTTTTTTTTTAATT
>JAOYSI010009144.1:26170-63363 GCA_025775065.1 Hiodon alosoides | reverse complement strand
GACACCCCCACCCCCATGCACAAACACCACGCCAAACTGATAATTTACTTGTTTTCATTAACTGCTCTTTGCTTCAAAAAGCACTTTTCTTGTTTTTTTTTTTTTTTTTTTTTTTTTTTTTTACAAAATAGCATTAAAGCAAAATAAACCGTTTTAAATAGTGGGTAATACATTTAACCCTTCTGCTACTGGAGAAAGTCTTCTGGTATTTTGCATTTACCGTTTATAAAATATTTGTCATTGTTGTATTGTGCACAGTTCAATTTCAGCATTAACCTTTAACATAAAATGATCTACGTGCCCAGCAAACCCAACCTCCCCCCGCAAACCTTGAACCAAATACTCTAATACAATTATTAACCACTGGCCACTGTGAGGGGAATATGGCAGGGGATGAATCCCCCCTGGGGTCTATCTGTTGCTGCACCTGGTAATCTGTGTCCGTGTTGAATCAAAAGTGATAGGAAACATCCAGACCTAAGGATTCCTTGAAGCTCTTCCACTTTACTTAATGCCTACTGAAAATTATTTATTATCCTTATCAAGGTCGAAGTAAATACATGCTATTTATTTTTTATTCCTTGTGTCTCCATTAAGGCAGTGCCTAGAGGGGCAGTAAAATCATACAATTGTGTCACAATATCTAATAAACAGAAAAACTAAAAATAGGTTGGAGGACAATCAATCTCAGATCAGTCACTAATCGTGTCTGAAGCCAGGGACAAACCATTAACTGAGAAATTGAAAAGAAATGTACATTATTTGTGCAATAGGTTTTTTATTTTTTTCACCTTTTTTCAACTACGTTGTCACATTTATATCTTTGTACTACTTTATTTTATATTTATTTTTGAATGACATCTAATTGCATAAATATTATGAAATACATAGTTTACTGCCTGGTAGGGCGTCCACAGGATGACACAAGTATAATAAGATAAAGAATTTTTAAAAATCACCAGTTCTATGTGTTGTAGGGGTGTCTGTGCATTCATAAGATCTGGCTGAAAATCCATTGGGTTCTTGAGAGGATGTCTGGGGTTTTGCTGCCTTTGTGCCCACGATTATATATTTTGTCTAGATTATACTAGGGACTGACTAATAACCTACTGCTTTGTGGATGGAGGCTCATTGTTAACGACAAAATTGGATGGGCTCCTGCTTGTTAGTAATGTTGCAGCATATGAGCAGATTTATTGAGCATAAATCTTCCAGCTGAGAAGGGTCAGAAGGGCCCCACCATAATCATAGGGAACTAATGTATACATATTAGATCTTCCTGGACGTTCCCATGACAATACCTTTATTAATAGGTGCCCATAGCAATGCAAGAAAAGAACATTTATGTGTCCATTATTTTTGGCTCCCAGTTACACTTTTCCCAAAACTTTAATTTTTCTTTTCACCATTTTTCTGTCCTCAATGAGCCTCATATTGTAAAATTTTCCTCCTGTGTAATTGAAATAAAAACAATAATAAAACCAATTATTTTAAAAATAAAATAAATAAATGAATTTACAAATATGTTTAGGAATATCTATGTCTTCTGGAATATCTTATTATTCTTCCACTGGTAATTCCTGTAATCACTTTATTCGATGGTGGCCAAAAACTCTTGTCCACTTTTAGTACCTCTTCAGGGAGTCTCAAAATGTATTTATGGAAGCCTGCTGATAAATGTGTCTGGTGGTGGGATGGATAACTTTGTAATTGTACTTGTCATCCTTTTCGATAAGCGCTGTCCCAGTAGGTTCCACTCCCAGCATGGGGAACAAGACCCACGCAGAGTTATGGGTTGCAGGTGACGATTCGGGAGCGTAACATAGAGTCAACCTTTTTTTCTGAAATTGTCTGAAATTCAATGACAGGGATGTACACCCTGGTATAGTGGAAATTATCATGGTTAAAAGGTAAAAAAAAATGCTAACATGAATCTCCTGCTCACAGTCGGCACTCAACTCTTGAGAGCATTTTCCCTTTTCCCAACCATTTATGTCCCCTTGCTACTCATAGTTTAGTTGTCGCGTATCAGCCTTAGAATTATTTTGATTTTGTTACCGAACAGTGTAGGGAATGTAAAGAAAATGAATTGAGAAAGACGGCACAAAAGTTGTGACCATTTTAGAAAGGCTAGCATTCTTTTTAAAAATAATAAATATTAATATCCCTGCATAAGTTGACGATATTTCGCTATGTGAGATGGGATATGGGTAGCGCAATACTTGGTCTTCGCAGTGACATACACTTACAGCCCAGCCTGATCCTGGATGGATGGATCATCTCAGTAAATAAGAATTAAGGAAGTTAAGCCAACTATTGTCAACAATATAAGTTCCATTGTGCATATGAATACATCACATGGTGAAAAGTATGTGGACACCTGCTTGTGGAACATCACATTCAAAATCTTAGCCATTAATATGAAGTTGGTCCCCCATTTGCTGCTCTAACAGCCTCCACTCTTCTGTGAAGGCTTTCCACTAGATGTTAGAACATGGCTGCAGGGACCTGCCTACATTCAACCAGGCACGGATATTGGGCGATTGGGCCTGGCTCGCAGTTAGTGTGCCAATTAATCCCAAAGGCATTCGATGGGGTTGAGGTCAGGGCTCCATGCAGGCCAGTCAAGTTCTTGGACACCAACCACGACAAACTATTTCTGTAAGGACCTTGCTTTGTGCATGGGGGCATTGTCATGCTGAAACAGGAAAAGGCCAACCCCTGTTACTGTTGCTACGAAGTAGGAAGCACAAAATCGTCTAATGTACTAAAATGTCAATGTACTTCATGGCTTAGCCATGAAAAATAGCCCCCCAGAACTTTATTCTTCCGTAAATCATCACTCCAGAGACCTCATTTCCACTGTTCCAGAGTTGCACATTGCGATCTATGGCTTGGGAGCGTTTGCTCGGCTTTGGAAACCCATTTCATGAAGCTCTAGACGAAAGGTTCTTGTGGTGACGTTGCTTCCAGAGGCAGTTTAGGACTCTGTAGTGAGTGTTGCAACTGAGGAAAGATGATTTTTACCCACTTCGCACTTCGGCAGTCCGATTCTGTGAGCTTGTGTGGCCTACAAAATCGTGGTTGGGCTTTTGTTGCTACTATCAACCTTTACAGCTCAGCTGTATTTTTTTTCTGAATTTACAGATATTATTTGCCTATTATATTATCTCTGCTGTCTTTTTCAATGGTTGCCTCAGAAATCATATATTGAGAAAACGTTTCTTCCCATATTCATTTCCTTTGATATGAGGCTGTAAATAGACTATAGTTGAGTATTCAGTGGCCATTTTGTTTTTTTTACCAAAGATTGTCCGGGGCAGAGCCCAGCATGAATATTTGTGCCTTCAGGTGCACTATAAAACAACCTTGGCCCCTCAGGTTCAGCGAGAACTTGCTGGAGCTGTGCTATGGAGTCATTACATTATGAACATAACCGCTGTGTCCTAATAAAGGTGGATAGCGCCCGGTCTCGGCCATCACCCTGGGGGAGAAGGAACCCATGTTTTTTGTCCATTCACCCTTAATAAGACGTGGCGCGATTTTTTTCCCACCCTATATTAACGTGTCTCGTCTCATAAACCAGCCTTTTCCTTAAATGTTTATATTGTTAAAAGATGAACTGACAAACGGATCTCTCCCATATATTCCTGGCCCAGGCCTAATTGTGTTCTCGTCTTTTCTAGAAAGCATATATACAGATGCCAGGCATACTTACATCATCACACATTAAACCACACATATTGCTGTGAATGTGAAACCGATCTCTTCATGTCTGCCGGCAATAAACGCCGCTCCCTTTGGAGGGAACTCACTTACCATACTGGGAAATGGAAGGAAAAAAGCATCCATGTTTATGATAACCACCTCTGCAAAATCAATACCAAGTGGAGGTAGGCAATGTCCTTCTAAAATTATTTACTTTCACTTGGGGGGGAATTCAATCTGAGGAGGAAGTGGCCTGACCTTAACATTAAACGGGTGCGCGTTATTTGAAGGCTCTTTAAAAATTCTGAGCTTTCTAGCACACTGCAGCTGCAGTATCATTTAAATATTTTTGTTTATTCATGTTTTTTATTTTGATTAGTTTTTGCCCTTTCAATACCTTTCCAACACAACTGCTTTTTCTGTCTAATAAACCTGATTATTTGATAGATTATTGGCAGGGATTATAAGAAATCCAGTGAATACTCTAATAGCCAGTAAACATTTTCAGAATTAATTAATTAGTATACTTTAAATAACTTTAAATATTTCAACTGATACCCATACACATTTACTTGCTTGTAAAATGGTAGAAAATTTATCAGAATTGACCAGTTCTCGTTTTTAATTGTTACAATTTAGTAACTGAATAGTTATAACTTCCTTCAGATGTTATTGTTAAATTCATGTTCAGCCCTCTTTAAAAGGCATTATGCGCTAAAATTCACAGCATACTCAGGTTATCATCTATGACAAATGACAAACAGCTTTCCAGGAGACCAGACGCTAACTTCCAAAAAAATGTATTGCATTTCACTAAATCAGTCCAGCAGGAAAGCAAAATTAAATTGATCCATGATGGTATGTTGACATAGAGGTGACATAGAGGTGACTCAGTGATCCCTGGCATTAGCAAACATTGGTACACACCCAAATACATGGTGAAAACAAGAATTCAGCACATCAGCACTCATCTGTTGCCAAAAATAATAATAATAATTTACAACATTCCTGATACATACTTATATCTTTATGGCTCTAAAATTGAACCCCTAAAGCATATCTAAACATTTAGCATTTTACACCAAAACACAGATTGTACCTTGTAATGCACATTCTCAAATACATTGTGTGAACTACACACAAAGAAACTACTGCAAAAAAACAAAAACAAAAACAATTCACCACCACACTGCATTTGCCCTTTTTAACGCATATGTTAATAGCAGACGGTTTTACTTTTCATACTTTTAAAAGTATTTTTACCATGCTCCCTTATGGGATGAATGTAAACAACACGCCAGTGAAGGTGGGCTCCAAAAGGTTAGCTAAGCAGGTTTGGCTTTCCTGTGCAAAAGCCCTGACTCCTCTTCAGAGGACCGACCAAGGGGTTCTCACTGAGTGGTCCAGCAGAGGAGCTGGCAGACAGCCGCGCTATCTCCCTCATCCTTCTGGGGCACTTTCTGTGGGGCACCACACGCAGCTAAACAATGCCCTCCCAGGCGTCTCACAGAAAGGAAATTAATTCAGAGCGTCCTTATTTAATTATGAATAACCTAATAATGAGCAAATATTTCTGTGCCAAAAATATTCCTGTTTTCCATTTATTTATTTCCTACTATATGGATGATAATGGGAATATTTCTGTGTGTTAAAACCATGATATGATAATGCAGACATGCATCTTTCATTGCAATTGAATAAAATGTGAATAAATTTTCTCCATTAGGCTAGATGGAATGTTTGTCAATTTAACATTGATCTATGGGGCCATTTGACTCTGATGGACCTTTACTTTAGTAATACGATTAAAGAACACCAGCAGCAGTCACTTGTTTTGTTTTATTTTTCTCATCAATACGCCTCATCCCTTCTGTGATCCTGGGAAGCCTATGCTATTATCCAACTACCTATTCAGTATCAATCGTCCTGTTTTATTATCATATCTCAGTTTAGTTTATACGGTGCCCACCATAAGTAGTGGGACGACGAATTTAAAATGGTCATTTTAGCTATATAAATAAATTTAAAGATGATAAGAGGCAGAATTGGAGAATTTTATTTCTGGTTGCTTTTAGGCATATATGTTTTACCAACTTGGAAATACAAGACTTTTAGGTTTTCATCCCCTCATTTTATTTAGGCATGAGTATTGAGACAATTGGATTGGATGTGCCTCTTATCAGTCTTTAGTGTTTCCTGTTGATTTTTTAATCATAAAACAGCTGTGCATGTGTAGTTTCAGTTTTATCCTTTGCTTTTGCCTTTGGAATCTGTGGCATAAATCAACCTGAGGGGCTCGATTTTGAAGGCCCCACAATACAACGAACTTCCCTTCCTGTCTAAAGCTCAGGAACAGGTGCAAGAAGAACACATTGATAATTACCTTTTGTTTTTCCTCAGGGCTCCACACTGGGCCCAATCCTATTCAGCATTTATATGCGTCCTCAGGGGAACATTCTCAGAAACCATGGTGTCAACTTCCAAATACATGCTGACAGAACTCACATTTATTTGCAAGCCACACTTGATATCAATTTGGCTATCTCTGAGCTCACAAAATGTTTCACTGACATCAAGCTCTGGATGCAATACATGTTTTAGCACTAATAATGTGACAAGACTGAAGTTATGCTCCTTAGGACCCCACACCAACTACAGAAATTGACAGGATCCAAACAGAGTTCAGTGCCAAAATGAGAAACTTTGGTGGTAATATTTGATCCTAGGTTTGAGCAGCACGTTAAGAAGATCATCACCAAGATGTCCCCTTTCCATCTAAACAACAGGGCTGAGCTGTGCCAAATTGTTTCACTATCTGCTGCAAAAAGGTTTGTACATGTCCTCCAGACTTGACTACATCCATACCCTGCAGGCTGGGATGTCTAAGAAGACTTTTTTTCAAAAACTCTGCAGCTAGGATACTTACAAGATCTTGTTCTGGTCATCATATAACATCTTAAAATTGTTATCCCGGTTAGATATAGCATTACCCACAAAGTTCTGCTGTTGACTTTTCAAAGTCATCAAGGGAATCTCTCCCCCCTACATCTCAGTCACTGACTAACTACACTCTGGTCTTTTGGCTGTCCCCCCATCCAAACAACTGCTAACTAAGGCCAAAATAGGACCAAAATCTCCAAATCAAGGCAAAAAAGGTAATGGTTCCAGTTAAGGCTTAGAAAAGATTCTCAGAGGAAGATACTCCTATTTCATTGGGTCGCTAAACACAGAAGTGTATACCACTTATAATAGGGTAGAGAGACTCTAAAAGTGCAGTTTTTTTTTTAATTGGTAAAACATTGTGCTACAACAGTAGACAGGGAAAAAGTGCCCTGCCCATAGAAGATCATCCAGCTTGACATTTAGGGCCTGCCCGCTAATATAGCCCTCAGCCGGGTTATTGGAGGCAAATCTGCCACAGCATATAAGGCAGCCGGTTTGTTTAGTCAGGGCTGGGACCTTAGTGGGAGGTATGGAGCTTGTTTGAGCTGAACCAAATAGTGATTAAGGTTAGTGAATGTTCAAGATTGTTACGAAGAACCTGAACCTGTGTTTTGACCTTTTTAATAAGTTGTTTTTGACATAACAAACCTTTGCACCGCGTACTAGATTTCAGATTGTCTTGTCAATACTGTACCTCTGCCTAGAAATTAGAGAAAAGTTTAGAGAAAAGAAAAGAGTTTGTTGTTGGAAATAATTTTCTTTGTCTTCGGTTGGTGGTATGTGGAAATCCTGCACATTATGACACCCTACACCCAGGGTTATGTTACAACGTATGCCTAGAAGCACCGCAAAAATGATCATTTTCACTATACCATCCCAATACTAATGGAGGGCACTATAAAATTAAGTATTTTGCCACATTAGTTAATAATAAATCCATAACAGCCAAACATTCAAAACCTTAGTCAAACAATCTAAATGATATTAGCAAAGGATCTATGGTTAAGCTCTTCGGTTTACTTTCAATTTTATCATTTGTGAGGAGCATAAATTGTCAGACATTATTTAAATAACTGAATCTCAACTCTATTTGGAACTTTGAAATTTACCATAAACATGGCTGCATGGAAATGATTGACTCGGGACATTAACTCTGGTTGTGAGAAACTGAATGCTATTCAGTTTATTACACATTTCAACTAGAGCGTGATTTCCCAGTTTGATGATGAAAGGCTGGTGATGCATAGAAAGATATCGATAATAATAAAAATAATAAAAAGCTTCCATTCATGAGTGGGGGAAAAACAAAAAAAACTTGGTTTTTGCACCAAAAGTATTTGCCAGACTTTTGTTTAACCTTCACTTCACGATGATGCATGTTCCTAACCTAATGATCTGTGAGTGGAAATGGGTTTAGAACACAATAAATAATGAGAAGAATCAATGACCTGACACAGATCGAGCAACTCCGTTCTTAGCAGGGGCATTTGCGTTCTTGCTGTTCATAAACACCGGCGTCCTCGGTAGCTCGCACAAACTTCCCTCAGACGTCAAAAGATTAATATCTGCCCTAAACCTGAGATGATTGGAGGAGAGGTGATGACAAATGTCGCGCTGGCGAGGAGAAGCGGCGCCTTCATCCTTCGCTGTCATTATGTTTTGCTGGACCGGCAGACACATCCAAAAACTGAATGTGGAGGAGACGTACACTTTGCTGCACATTCCATTGGCATTACATATATATTAATATTCCATCCACATGAGTATTTACTAATTGCCATGTTACATTTGTGCGTAATCACTGTGAACTAAAAATAGTTCTTTACTATTCTACTGTTCTTCTGGTATAACATGAAAACTATTAAGCAGATATACTTAATTATCCAGAGCAACTAACATTACAATTTTATACTCCATTTTAACTGGGGGCTGTGTGTTAACTACTTTGCTCGAGGATATTGCAGTAGTGCCTCTTAGGATTTAATCCGATAACTAATTTAAAAACGATTGTCTCAACTGCTATCACCCAAAAAACACAGTTGATGTCCAAACTACAAAACATTCGTGCTATTTTACCCATTTATTCAGAAGTTCAAAGTGTCCAGGATGCTGGGGGAGTGGCCTTCCTGGTATTTTAATTTTTTATCCCCTTATTACAAACCACTTCACTATCTGCTACGCCGTGGTAGGGAATCCTGGTCCTTGAGGGCTCCAATGTCTTCAGGTTTTCAGCCTTAGTTTGATTACTATTCTGTATACAAAAATTCGGAAATATTTTTGTATACATTAACTAATTTGCTCTTTAACTAAGTAAATAATCAGTTTTTTTTTCTTCTGACAGGACATTGTTCTTTAACTAAATGCTCTTCTAAAACTTTTTTTTTTTTTCCTGCACCATTGTAGATAACACAGATGTTATGTCTACTCCCTCAGGTCAGGGACTCTATGATGCCCATGCTTTATTTTCACCTCACCTTGTGATCACACGGATTAGTCCTCCAGGAGAAGTTCAATCTCAATTTCCCTTACAAAGAACCTCAAGCTTTTACCCTGTTTCCTCTTTTTCACTCTTATTATCACCTCCAGATTTTCCCACTTAACACATCATTGCAATTGCAATTGCAATTGCTCTCTTTCTCTCTCTCTCTCTTAAAGATAACCTTTCCAACTCTGGGCTCTTATTTCTACCCACACCCTCTTTTGTTGAATTTATTTCTAGTTTTACTTAGACTTTATCTCTCTTACGTTCTCCGTAAGGGACATACTGGACTCTGTTCCATCTCTTTTCCCCAACAGGTGCGCTTTAAAAAAAAAAAAAAATCTTTTATTTTCTTTAATTCCATTTCTTGGAATGTCTTTAATTCCAAGACATGTCTACCCAGGCCATAATTAGACATTTTTTAATTTTTCGCCTTTATTAGAGTTATTCTCTACCTAATAGTTGTCCTTTTCATAGCTCTATATTATCTACAACCAATGCAACCTATCTGAGTGCCATCGGTCAGCCCTCTTACACCCTAATATTAGCTATTTGGATGAATTATTTACAAAGCTTTTGTATTAATTGGGTGCATTAAGAATAATGTTGCTGTTTAAATTAAATACAGCATATTCAAAAGGTAATTACTGATTGTGGTTATTGGTGTACTGTGCTCTGTAAATGATTCATGTTTAGAACATCTTCTAAATTCCTTAGAAGGAAGGAATTGCATTATCTGTATTAGAAATACGTATCTTTAACTGTCTTTATTAACATACTGCATTGAATTACATTCATCCATTCAGTGCCTTACGTTGTTTATTAATGGACTAAGATGATATTTTTTCCATTTATTAAATTAGGCCTAACTAAATTAAATTCTTTATTATATTCCATGGGATGCACTCAGGAGTAAGCGACTCTATTTTAACTATTTTATAGGTTATAGACATCCATGCCTTTATAATAATTGTCTCAACAGACATGCTGTGGTCACCTGGGTTGATTCTGGGTAAAACAGGCCAAAATGAAAGATGCGGGAGATCCTCTACTGTTGGTCTAAGCATAACCTGTGTTTCTTTGACATTATGAATTGAAACCGACTAAGATAAGCAGCTGTCATTGGTAATGCCTGTATTTAGTGCAAGTCTGTGGAACACAAGGAAATGGAAGCTGGTGTTATTGCTATTAAGCAAGGAGAGATGCCTTCCCTTATCATACACAAACAATTTTTGGAAATGGGGATGGCTAGAAGCCATGTTTCCAATAACACGTGCCACTGTTGCAGGGAGGGAAAAAATGTGCGAAGTTTGGTGGATATCTTTTAGGTTTGATTCAATTAATTCTAAACATATTGCCTAACAGATGTCTTTCCTTTTACACAGCTGACAAAGGCCTAAACTGCCTAATTTGTCTGTTATTTATTTATTTATTAAATTTTTTTTGTCGGATCTAAACTGCTCTCTTCCAATATGTGTAACACGGCTAGTTATGTTTCCACTTCCACCTCAGGAATATTTAATGTGATGTTTATGGTGCAGTTCTATTGGCTGGCATGGCAGATACGGGGAGTGCATGGACACAAATTCTTCCCAGTTGTCCATCTACCTAGCCAGCGGAAGGTGCATAAGCCACTGATGATGTAGTTTTGAGTATCATTTCTATTTCAAGGATTTCTTTCTTTTCAAGCCAGCAGGAGACGTCTGTTATAAGTGGCACTGGTATCTGTGGCTTTTCTGTTGGTTTTTCTGTTATGAAACATAACATTATGTTCTTTTCAAGCCAGCAGGAGACTCCGTTTGCGATGAGTAGAGAGAGGCTCTGCTGATTTTACTAACCACTGCCAGGGCAGCATTCTGCGTCGGCACAACTTTTTTACCTTCCTTACCTTTTAGTTTTTAGACCAAATCACCTTCTTATAAACATATTAAGCCTCACCACACATTAACAATACACTAGATGGCAAGAGACTTGTAGATTTCTAAGCCCAGAGATTTCGTAGAATTTGTAGATTTCGTGTCTTCACCAGTTTAGATGATTGGTATTGCATTTTATTCTGTTAATATATTTATACGCACAACGGTCCACCCCTGGTGCAGAAGTGGTAAATTGATGTTGTCTGCTCACAGGTCATCCCATGTATTACAGATTTACGGATATAATTCCACCGAGTGTATCTGAGAGATGACATTGTGTACATTCAGGGTACAAATGGATGCAAAGATTGTCTAGTACCATTAGTGCCTAGTGGGAAATCAAATGTTCACAATTAGATATTTTTGATACACAGTTCATTCCTCGGGAATTCCAAAAACTTAAAGGAAACTAATTCATATAAGACACACGCGCACACATACATAGAGACCCTCACAGACCACAATTAAATCTTAAAAAACAGCATGCAATATGTATCATATGCTTGGAGCCTATATTTGAATATTTCTTTCAAAAATTGACCTGCCAATAGATGAGTCCAAATGTTCCATTCTGTTATCCCCCTATCCAATATCATGTCTGCCTGTTTGAAACCATTCTCCATTAGCCCTAATTTAAAAATTATTTTTGAAGAGCTCCATTGTTTTGTTTGTTTTCCTGAACTTTGAATAAGATTCCATTTTTTTCCGACGGCAGCAGTTGACTCTGGCACATGCTATTTCAGCCCGGGATTACACTGTTACTGGGTGATAACATTGTTTAAAATCACATATTTACACTGTTCAAACAGTACTGACACCACCTACGTTCCCAAATCATGGTCCTGCTCATAAGATGGCGAGCGTGTGCTAAACGTGTGCTTTTAAACATGCGGGTCATTGGCAGACGTTGTGAGGGATGTGAGGGAAGGCAGCAGAGAAAATGGAGACAAAGTATGAGAGTCAAGCGTGGAGTCAAACATCTGCTATCAATAAAACAGCAGTCGCTATGCACAAAGCACCCATAACACCGCACTCTACCCATTTACAGGTCAAAGAAAACATCGGCAGTCAGCCTGAATGAGATGTCCTTCACTACTCTTGTGACAAATGGATTTGCACCTGTGCGGCTACGGTACAAGGTAGTTGCAAGCCCTGAGGTCCCAAGGTCAGGTATTGTATTATATTAGTTCCGTAATGATGTGATGTGTAAGTTAGAAGGCTAGACAAATGCAACATTCCAAGCTGCCATCCTAACCCCGACTATAAAGGGTCTGTTCCAGACAAAACAGCGCCGTAACCCTCTTTTCAAATCTCAGATTTGCAAAATAAAGTTGCGTCTTCTTTGACCCTCCTCACGATGAGGCAAAGTCTCACCAAGTGTCTCCACTAACTTTGAGGGTGCTTTTTTACCTCTGTCAGGGGAATCAGAGGACTTTTTAGATGTTTGATGCCACATTCCTGCAAAAAAAGCAGCAGACACTTGTGGACACAATGCCAGATTGTACTGCTGCCATCTTGGCTGCCGAGTAACATTCTGTCGGAAAGGTTTTTTCAGTCCGCTGTGTTATTAATTTTATGCTTCGGCTGCCTCAGTCTTTCACCTTTGCGATGGGAGCAGACAGGGTGAGATAAGGTTTATTTCCAGGGACTGCACTGAAAGCCATTCACACCATCCTATGCCCCTGCCGCCCCACATGTATCCAGCATATGGATTCACTACATATCAAGAAAATGCGTCTATTAGATATTAGCCATTGCATTCGTTATAGATGCATGTGGGCCAATAGGCTAGAATAAATTTCAATTCCCTACAGTATCATTTCAGAGGCTCTGTGTTTGATTTTCTGTTACTTAAATGACATGACCCAATGTTACCATGTCAGCATTGCACATTGCTTGGAATATAGTATGTTAAGAAAATGAATGTGAATAATATCAGACGAAATTTAAGGATTACGGATGACACTAACAGTAGAGTTTCCATTAAGTCAGCGTTTTGAATGCAGGATCATTGCTTAAGATAATGACTTGTATCCACTGGTTTGGACGCTCTTAACCAAATCATCCATTACTGGGTGATTCCTCAGTTTTGGCGGTGTTTCATTAATTGGGTTCACCTCGCATGTGCGAAACCATTTTTCACGCTTCCCACGTGTAACTTTCATGAAGAATCACAAAGGGGCAGAGGTCTGCACTGCAGTGTCTGAGACGACAACCCAGGAGTACCACTCTGTTAGTGATTTACATGCATACACCCACCCCTATAGTCCACAGTTAATGGTGACAGCCATTAAACACTTCATGGTCTCCTCAGCCTTGCTTGGGGAAATAACTAAAAAAAGAAAATCTGAATAAAAACATGTTGTTTTTTTGTTTTATATTCAAATCCTTTTCTTTTGTTGCCTTTTTGTTTTCACCAAGTTAACATTTTCCGTACCTATTACATGTGTATTAATTCGACTCGAGTATAATTTTTTTTCTTGTGTGAAATTTAATTCGCCACTTAGGTCATGTATTGTTAATATCAGTAATGCACTGAATTATTAATCAGTTATTATATTTCATTGTAGAATTTTGAAGGATTTGCAGGATTAAGAAGGCCTGGTGCTGATACATCAAATAAAAAGGGAAACTCGACCCCTGAGACATTATCAGCAACATCTCAATCTAAGATCAGTATGTGTAGAAGGCTTTAAGACTATGGTCTATGGCTGCAGCTGCAGATTAAGAGAGCGGATGAAGGATACTGTTCATATTACTTTTTCTTGGTTTCAACAAAAAAAAGACAATAAGAATCTCTGCGCAGCAACTTAGACTAAGATTTGATCTCTCTCTCCCCCTTGTTGACCCCCCCTTCCAAAATAATGAACATGAATAGCAATAAAGGGTTTACTGATTATAAGGATATTCTTTAATGACCTAAGTAATGCTGCTACATGTGACAAAAGAATTCATGCAAAAATCTCATTTGAACCCACTGTTATTTTGACAGGTTATTCCAAACTAAGTCATGACGCAAACTCAGAAGAAGAACTGAGCTCAATTAAGCAAAGTGAAGAAATGTTTACATGCTCTGATTACTCGACAGTGATTTCCCATTTCCAATCGCGCCATTTTCAGCTATGTGACCCGAGGGCAGGCGCAGACAAAGTGAAGGACCTGTGCAGAAAGGAACCCCAAGACTGATGCCGCCACACCACTTTGAAGGATGATTCTCTGTTATATTAGATTTGGGAAATTGGAAAGTACTTGACAGATCCCCTTGATGTTCATTGACTTTCATCAAAGGTTGAAGACTATACAGGAAGATTGGAGGGATTATTTCAGAGTGTTTGTAGGCTTTGGTGTTAAATTAGTCATGGGTTAGAACACAGGGATTGTTCCTTCCTTTTAAAGCTGCACTGTCCCAGAGCTATTAAATTGATATCAACGCAGAATTCTTGATATTGAATTGCCTGCACGCACACACGTGTGTGTGTGTGTGTGTGTGTGTGTGTGAGTATGTGTGTTTGTGAAACATTTACAATTTGTTATCATCGATTAGTCTGTGCAGTAAAAAGCAGTTACTCTACATGGCACTAAAAGGTACACTAAAAGTGTGTAGACTCCCCTTCAAATGAGTGGTTTTGGCTATTACTGCCATACCCATTGCTGACAGGTGTATAGAAGAAGCACACAGCCATGCAATCTCCATTGGCAGTAGAATGGCCCGTACTGAAAAGCTAAGTGACTTTCCACGTAGCATTGTCATAGGATGCCACCTTTCCACAAGTCAGTTTGTCAAATTTCTGCCCAGCTAGGGCTGCCCCGGTCAACTGTAAGTGCTGTTACTGTGAAGTGGAAACGTCTCGGAGCAACATCAGCTCTGCCGAAAAGTGATTGGCCACACAAGCTCACAGAATGGGACTGCCAGCTGCACGTTGCAAAACTCACTACCAAGTTCTAAACTGCCTCTGGAACCAATGTAAGCACAACCACTGCTTGTTGGGAGTTCATTAAATGGGTTTCCATGACCAAGCAGCCACACACAAGTCAAAGATCACCATGCTCAATGCCAAGCGTTGGCTGGAGTGGTAGACCTCTTAGGTCAAGTGAAAATAAATCTTAACGCGGCAGCACACAATGATATTCTAGACGATTTTGTGCTTCCAACTTTGTGGCAACCTTTCTGGGAGGGCCCGTTCCTGTTTCAGCATGATAATGCCCCTGTACACAAAGCAAGGTTCAGACAAGAATGCTTTGTCGAGATCGGTGTGGAAGAACTTGACTGGCCTGCTCAGAGCCCTGACCTCAACCCCATCGAACACCAGGCCTAATCGCCTAACATCATTGCTCGACCTCACTAATGCTCTTGTGGCTGAATGGAAGCAAGTTCCCGCAGAAATGGAAAGCCTTCCCAGATGACTGGAGGCTGTTATAGCAGCACTGTTGCCCTTAGCGCCCCAAGACCATAAAACCATAAAAAATTGACCTGGGTTCATCACCATCTCGGCAAGTCATTTAGCGTTGGTCATTTTTCTGTGTAGAACACTGGCCAATACAAACACAGAGGGCCTGCCCGCTGATTTTCCTCCCCGTGTTTTACAAAGACAAGTTAGTTAACGCACTTGTGGATGCACTGTGCAGAAAATTTTGAAAGTCTGTGGAAGCAGAAATATGTTTATACATAAAGCTTTCACAATAATTGTGATGTTTTCCATGATGTTATTCCAATAGTCCCTTTACTAGGTGGGATGCATTTACTTTCTATCACAAAGGGAGATGGTGTGTGAATATACCAAATAAAGATTAAATAAATAATGAATTTTAGAACCCAACATATGAACCACTAATATATGCTCGAAAAAAAAAGAGTAAATACCTATCCGAAGAATATTGAAAGAAGTCTTTTGTTTTTCATTATGAGTTATTTTGTTTCCTCGCTGGCCATAAATACAGTATTGATTTCTCATCTTTTCCATATGCTGTCATTTTTCTCCCAAGTCATACTAGGCCATCAGTGGACAACAATCACTCTCAGGGATAATGGTGATAAAGTCAGCCATTTATGCTGAAGAAATGCATTATAATCCCGCACTGAAAATACTTCTCTGCACTTCACGTGTTCCAGCGAAAACATGAAATATAGTCTGTGGAAGTGGAAAACCACCTGCCAAGGGAAAACATCCACAAAGGAATATTCTGTTTAAAAAAAAATGGATTGCAAAGAAGAGGAAATTTGGTTATGCATATGCAATACCTGACTTATTTCATTAGTGGCAGGATTAAGACCTGCCAGATCCTAAATGAGGCCAGTCATGGTTATACAACAGGGAGCTGCAAACCAAGGGTAGTCTGTGAGGCATGCTGGCTTTCTATTCTGTTTCCTTGGTGATGTACAGCATATGGTCCTTGTAAAATAAATTATTTGCCTGCACATATTTTACCATCTAAAATATTATGTTATGGATGTCATAGATCTGTGTGTGTGTGTGGCTGTGTGTAAATCATTGTTCAACTTTTTCCACTTCATCTTCTCATTGCAGCCATTTAAATAATGTCCATATTTGATCAACATTTTTGTATACAATTCCTGATGCTTTAAGTGTTTGGAATACTCATTTCAATAAACTAAACTTTTTTTTTTTTTTTTTCTTGCAATCTAAAAACAATTTAGTTAAAAACATTTAACCGAAAAACCACTTGATGACATAGAGGCAGAATTTATTTTTTAAAACAGTGCTGTACATTTTAGGTACTTTTTACTACCAAGCTCTGGAAAAAAAAATATTATTCATATCATCTTGATAAAATTTTCCTAGTAGGTTTGCAAAAGACTACACGGATATTTGGCCTACTGTAGGGAGAAGGTTTCAAGGCATAGTTCCCATTTTTAATGTTTTTTTTTATTTATTTTTTTATAAACTGCCTTGAGAGAAATTGATCGTTTTGTGGATCTTAGCCAGAACACCTGTAAAAGTGAATATTTGGCATCCCAGAAGACAGCCAAGTCATCGCCGGAGATAAGCACTTTCTTTCCCAAATGGTCCGATTGTAAAGTGATGGGCTCAGTGAAGAAGGACTTTAGGTTGTATAATGGGGTTATATGACCTCAGCCACCAAGAAAAGGTTTAACATTCAGATGGCAAGAATTGTGAATAGTGGAGCGCATGGAGCAGTTTGTACCAAAGCTTTTTGTTATCACTGCCATTGCCAAATAAACCCATGTTTCCCACCCAAACCACCATTATTCCCTATGTTTCAACGGTAAAAATGAGGAATACGGAGCTCATGGATAGCCTGGTTCAATACGGGGAATTTTCATGCTTTATGTAGATGTTGCTAAAGATGCAGTAGAATGCAATGAATGACATAAGAAATATTCCTAAGAGTTTCAGAGCACATTCCCCACAGTCTTTTCTGTGAGAATGAGTCTGTTCTGTGAGAACTAATGCAATTAGATGCCCCCCCGTGCTCATTCCCATTGTGTAATGAATAATAATCAAATAGGTCAAATAGGTAGTAAAAATCCATGTTAGCCCTACTTTAAAAGTGCCATTTAATTAAGAGAAAAGAATATTCTCACTTGCTACAAGTCTTATTGCAATTCTATATTGTAGAAAATTAAGTTCTGCAGCACTGTATGATAAATTGTGATTACCACTGAAATAGATTTGAATATATCTGTACAAATACGTATAAAATCAAGCTGTGAAACTATGTAGATTATCCACAATCAAGTTACTTTTGTAATAGATCTAAGTATGCTTGTTGCTTACTAATAGAAACCATTTCAAAATCCAAAATGTGCAACTCGTTAATGAAATGCCTTAAAACCAATGAAAAATTAATTAAAAATACAAATAGAAAAATTACAAAGAAAAAAGCTAGTGAATCAGATAAGGGCCATCGCGCTATGAAAAGCCCCAACTAGGGCATCTGCATCTGAATCATGCCTTCTCGTTAGGGGTGAAGGGAATAAAGATAAAGAAGAATAAAAGTTGCCCTGTCAACCCTTGCTGTGACCAGAGAACTATTCTCCCTTAAAAGAGGAAACACTTCCCCTGGGCTATGCGCACAGTATGATCAGGTACGCTCGTCACTGGGTGAAGTCGAGCGGAACAGCCATAAGGGGGCGGGGGGTTTTGTCATGCTTCAGACTTTCTGCTTCAATTTAATGGAATAGATGTCCGGCTTGTCATGCAAAGTGAATCCACCCGTGGGCTGCAGGGAGGCATTGGAGGATGCCATGGAACTGTGGTGAAGGGATCTCGCGTCAGTGAAGGGAACGCGATGCAGCACAAATCTCACATGGTGCCCTGCCCGAACTGCCCCTTCCCACAGTTAAAGAGTCGTTTGTGCCCAGGGCAAATTAATGTTTTTGTTATCTAACCAGACAGTTTAAGAGATGTCAATAGTTATATTGGCCTTTCAAACAGCAATTCTCATACTGGAAGAATAACAAAGCCCAACAAAGTTGTTGATGGTTTAAAAGTCAAGATACGGAAGCAAGGTTTAAATCTTCGGAACGTTTTACTGGTTAGAATAAATAACATTTCAAATCGACAAAAAGTTAACTGGGATTATTTCAGCAGCGGGAGATCACACCAACACATATGAAGGAAACCTTTTTCCAGTGATATGTCGTACAGCAAGAAAAGCATCATATAATCAAACGTTTGACAAACACAACATTAGCGTTTCTAGGGCGCATATATATTACATGGATAAGCTGCATCTGGGACCTGAATATCACTTTCTCAGTGTCAAATAAAATCATTCAGTTTTACAAAATGTCTTCCTGGTGCCACACAGATTTGTTTTTGATAATGTGGAGGAGAGAAAACACAGGAGGCATTCCAAAGAATGACAGGAAGAATAGGCAGAGTGGAAGAAAAAACCAGAAAGGGAACTAATTACATCTCCGTCTTTCTACACCTGTGTCCAATTCCTCCTGTCAGCACATTATTAATCTTCCAGGAAAGGCTGGCTATAGTCACTTCCTCAGTGAAAGGCACAGAATGGATATGTGGGCCATCTTTTCGAAACTCCTAGAATCTATCTGAAGGAATTTTTTTGTTTTTTTGTGTTTTATTCCATTTCCAAAGAAACAGCTTCCAAAAATATTGGAGTCTTGAATCCAGATTATATTATTAACCGTCAGAGATGACATGCATGGTCTCCATACTTAGATACAGTGAATATGCACCTAATGGAGAGCCATAGGAACACATTGACTCTTCCAAGTAGCTGTTCTAAAACCGAAATGATCTGAACCTCTGATCTCAACATTTATTTTCATTTTGTTGGAAAATGTCAAATGGGGCTAACATGAGCTAGGTCTCATGCCGCATACACGAGTAACACAACTCAAATATGATTATTTCACTGAATCGCTAACACCATATCGCTACTATCGCTACTCTTGACTCGAAGTGATGAGGTCAGAAGCTGGTGTGGCTTCTGGGTCCTATGAGATTATGGTGTGCGCATAATATAGTCTGTACACATCCGCTCCAATACTGTACAAAGAGGAGGTTTGACTGCATATCCCCCTCAATGGACGATACACATACATGAAGGCCTTTTTCCCCATATTGCGGGATTTAAAAAACACAACTTCAACTGCCTTACCCACAGAAATTTGATGTAATCACTCCAGACAGACTTCAAAGGATAGAACACAGGGCCCTTAGTGCTGCGAACCGAGGTGGGAACTAGTCACCCGTTGAATCACACCTTAGAAACCACGGGCCTGGACACTGGGGAAGATCAGGCAGGGACACACGCTCTGGCCAGAGAGTTGCCAGGATCCATTTTCAAGAAACCAAAGTGAACCACTTGGACAAAAAAACAATAATAATTCTATCTGACATCGGCAGCGGAGCACAACCAGCCGTCTTTGTGACATGCACAAGAAACTTCCCATGACTGAGAATTTGGTCTGGCAGCCATGCATACTGAGTAAGACACGTCATAATGCCATTTCATTTTCCAGGAGATCCAGGAGAGGACCGAACCAAACCCCATATCGCGTTGGCGATAATGAAACTTGCGATAACCTTTATCGCAATTTATTCATCCTGGAACCAAATATAACTTTTCTCAGTGCACAGGAGGGAGGGGCCACAGGTTTTGCTTGTTTTGAAAGCAAATGTTTCTTTGAGTCATGACAGCTGGAAAACAAGAGACATGCCTGCTGGGTAATGAGCCTTTCTCTTGGCTCTGTGTGGAGAGGAAGTGACGTATGCCTCTGTAGTTCTGTGTGAACTACACGTTCTACACCTGTCTGCAGATCAGCAGAGAAAGAATTCACAAAGCAGAGTGTTCACCTATGCGATATACCGACAGGTGACAAATTGAAATAAAAATCTACATGAAGTGTCTCAGGAAGGTGCTGGGCCACCAAAAAGCTGCCAGAACAGCCTCAACGTGCCTTGGCATAGATTCTACTCTACTAGAGGGACGGAACACCATTCGTCCTAAAGATATTCAGTGTTTTGATGATGGTGGTGGAGAGCACTTTCCAAAATTTCCCATAGGCATTCAATTGGGCTGAGTTCTGGTGCTGTGAAGGCTATAGCATACGATTTACATCATTTTCGCACTCATCAAACCATTCAGTGATCCCTCATGCCCTGGGGATGGGTGCATTGTTATCCAGAAAGTGACCATCGGGATAGACATGGGATTAAGGTGATGACCCTGAATAATATAATAATAATAATAATATGATTTGCAGTGACCCTTACCCTTCCAAGGGAAGAATAGACGCAAACCATGCCAGGAAAATGCCCCCCACAGCATAGCAGAGCCTCCGGACCCCCTCACTGTAGGTTTTCCCTTTAACATGTCACCCGTCTGTATGTGGTCAATGAGCTGCCTTGAGATGTTTATGGGCTTATTTGCATGCATCTGATTCGTTGTTTTTTTTTCTGAACAATTCTGTTTTGAAGTTGACAATAAAATCAGGCCCTTGCAATGTGGGCTAAAATTCTTTAGAATTGGTCCACTCCCCTGCCCCCCCCCATAGGCAACAGGCAAAGGGCAAAAGGGACTTGATTTGGCTTTAATTTGGTTCTGATATATTAACCTGAATTATTTATTATTTTTCTTGAATATATGTTTGTAAAAAATGTATTTGCATTATTGAATTTAATGCAAAGAAATGTAATGCACTATTGTTTTTTCAATATAGGGCGGGGAACTAGAACCAAGATTATAAATTCTTAAAAAACCCAGAATTTACATATTACTCTCAACAGTGTGTTTTATTTCAGTAACCAACTCGTTACCTATCTACACTTATACAACTTATAATTTGTAGTCCACACAGATCACATTTACCTTAAGAGAAACCTTTTGTTTTCATTACTAAAGACATAAAAATGAACTCTAGAGCAGTGGTTCAGCACTCTGGTCCTGGAGGGCCAGTGTCTTGTAGGTTTTGTTCCATCTGCTTAATTGGTCAGTAAAGTATTTTAGGCTGCAGTTGGAACAAAAACATGCAGGACACCCGCCCTGCAGGACCAGCATGGTGCACCACTGCTCTAGAGGTGTGTGACATTATGGGATGAGCTCAGCACTGACAATTAACTCATTTTCAACTCATCATTGACTGCAAAGTGGTGCATAATGGAAAGCCACTGACAAATGCATTTTTCGTACAGGAACTTGTGTTACAGCCAAACACTGAACCATTACTCAGTGAGATGAGACCCCTTAGGGCAGCGTGCCTTCTGTGTTCCTGTAGAATTGCCCTTTGCCTGCAACTCTGCCTTTATTTGTATTTCAGGGCTGACAACCCCAGTGTAGCAGAACAAACATTAATCAGGCCTGAGATGACTCCATCGCAACTCCTCACGTCTAACACTCTCCCTGGGCGAGGGGCGGGGAGACCTGCTGAAATGACACCGTTCACATGACATCGCAGTGAGCCCCTTTCAGGCTCCTGACATGTTCCACCAGATGCCCCATCAGGAAACACGGGCGTGCGCGCGAGATAAGCCGCGCTCGTCTGCGATTATGTCACAAGCATTGCCTCCACCTCTCCCTCGCTCAGGATTTTTGACAAGTTAATGTCAGGGCTTTTTTTTAACAGGTTTAATTGCCTGACAATAAACGAGCATGGCAAACCAGCATTAGTGAAGGCATCGCTGCAGATTTAACACATCACAGTGTTCCAGGATCCAAAACCACTCAGGGTGAGGGCTTATGGAGCAGGATCAGGAAGCCTTTCAAGCCCCGTTTTGATCAGACCGCATTCCACTTTAGAACACACAGTGTGCGGCTAATGGTCGACATCGGTTTCTCATGAAAATGCAACAAGTTCCGCCTAGTCTGAAGATGACCCAGATTCATCTTCTATTGGCGTAATTTGACCATTGCTGGTACTGTGTGAGAGGACCAGCAACATGTGTGGCAGCAAAAGAAGGCCGGTGAGTCAGAATGTTGGTTTACACTGGTGTGCTCAGAATCCAGTGCAGAACACATTTACAGTACCAGTGGAAACAAAGCAATATATGCAAAAAGTAACAATCATAAATATTTACATTAATGTATGTATATTAATGTAATATATATATATTTAAATGGTGTATATTAATGTATGTATATGAATGTATATTAAAGCATTGAGGTTTGACAATGAAACCCAGTTATTCATACCCATTTAAAATGTAACCAAAAACACGATCCAGAAGAAAGTATTTTAGTAGATTTTCTGTTCTTGGTCTTCCGTGGTGTTCATGGTTTAAAGCTTTTAAAATGATCATTGTGTGAAGGTTGCATTAAATACCATGCACAGTGTTGTCTTATTCATGGATTACTCACATAATAAAGACAGACTTTATAGTTATAAATGACCCAATTTCATTGACGTAACTAGGTAGGCCATCTATGCTTCGTTTACGGTTTACTTTAATTCCACCACTGTTTTGTACTTAAAACGTGTTTGACATCGTCTCAGCTGCAGGTGCTCCAATGCACAGTTCACATTTATGGCTTAGCTTGTTGATTTTGACATTGTGTTTTGTTGTAATTTTACCAGTTTGTTGGGCAGCCAAGATTTCACCCCAAAGCATTTCTCTGAAGTGTTGCCAGAAAATGCATTCTGTAGAAATTTTGTTTTGGTATCTCATTGTGAGCCATAGAAAATTATGTCTTACACCAGGCAGCCCACCAGGTGCCTTTTTATCCTGTGAAGAATCAGTTTATAAAAAAAATAAAATGATAACATTTATTTTTAAAGTCCTCTTAAAAGACTCAGAGTCTCCTTTATACCTAGAGTAAATTTAAATCCAGGGTAATTTTATAACCAGAGTATGCTTTATGTGTAGGGGGCATTTTCTTGTGGGATTTGGGTCCACTTAGAGGGAATGGTCACTGCAAATCATTACAAAGTAATTCTGAGTGATAAACTTCATACCATGGTGAAGCATTTCTATTCTGATGGAAACGGATGACAATGCACCCATCCACAGGGCACGAGGGGGCACTGAATGGTTTGATGAGTGTGAAAATGTTGTGAATCATATGCTATGGCCTTGGCAGTCACTAGACCTCAACCCAATTGAATACCTATGGGGGGAGTTTGGACAGCGCTCTCCACCACCAACTACAGAAAAGCAAATGAGGGAAAATCTTTTGGAAGATCGTTGTTCCATCCCTCCAGTAGATTTCCAGAGACTTGTTGAATCAAATTCCAAGGTGCGTTAAAGCTGTTCTAGCAGCTCGTGGTGGCCCAACACCTTACTGAGATACTTCATGTTGGAATTTCCTTTAATTTGTCACCCGTCTATACATATTATACATCAATTTTAACACACAATAAAAGCTTTACAAATTGCAAAAAAAAAATGTGTCTAATGTGAACGTCAGTTAGAGTACTGTTTTGATTCCAGAATGAAAACATTTCAAAGTAAATAAAGTGCATGCAAATGAAGGCTGTGTAAACCCCCCGCACCCCCAATTAGCCTCATGCAGAGAAGACGCACGGCCTCCCAGAGGAGTGAGGATGAAGTGTGAGGAACGGCCTCAGCGCACCATGGCTCCCTCTGTCGCTGCCAATCGCGCTCTCCAGCTCATCCTCCCTTTCCATTAGATTAAGTGCAGCTAGATCTACCTCATGCATAGTAATTGCCCGCAGGAAGTGATTGACATCTGAATCATCGGTGTCACGCATTGGAATATTAGTGGGGTTTGGGTTAGAGCATGTCGGTTTCTCATGTCAACGGCTTGCTTCATTGTGTACAGTCATTCCGCAGTCCTACCTTTTCTGATCCCTTCGGGGATTATAAACAGCCTGTCATGTTTCATGATGTCTCAGACAAATGCTTCTCTGCTTCAACCTTTTTAAAGACTTTGAGTTAAGAATCAGCAATTTAGAGACGCCGTAAAGCTCCCTGCCTCAATGGCAGCTTCCTTAAAAAATATATTGGGCCCGAGTCTTGACGCAATTCACTGTTTAAGAAAAAATGGGTTTTGGTATCTTTTTAAATGGCTGTTATTTAGATTTGCTCGTAAACAAAAAAAAAAAAAAAAAAATCCCATAAGCTATGTCATATCGCTCAAATTGGAAATTTTACCTTATTATTCATTGTCAAAATGCGCCATCACCGTAATTGACAGTTGGAAGAAATTCAGCAAATGAGATTTGAAGTAAATTAAATGGGGACCCCTTAAAGGTCCCTATTAAATTTTCTTCAAACCACATTTGAACTTCAATTGGAATCCACAGAGGATTAGCAAACATACCTTACATACATAAATCCAAACAATGAACAATTACAGAAATATAGATCAGGAAAACAGTATTGTTAAGAGTGCCAGAAAATTTTTAAATTAAGAAAAACGAGACAACTAAACGCTTATCTGTTTAATAAGGCAATAAGGATTTTTTTTTTTTTTTTTTTTTTACTGTTATCTCCCAGGTAGGTTTTATCCCATTCATAAGCAGTTGAGCTGCAGTACACCTTTTGTCAACAAATACATCTGAATAAATACCGTATTAATGGCGCTTGGAATTATGGGAAACTGTAGGGAAGTGAAAGCAAATTCCTGTGAGGATTGTTATTATTCTTTTTGTTTATCCTGACAGGTTTGACAGGAGAGGTCCTCAAAGGTGCATAAAAAAAACCATTGAAAGGAACAATTAAACTCCCCGCTCTAGGATTCTCCTGTTGTCAAGATAATTCTGAGATTTCATATAGACATTAGATGTCAAGCAATAAACACATCTGTATGTAAGTGAAATGTAGTGCTGTGGAAACCTAATCTAATCTTGCCATCAAAGAGAAAATTTCATTTATGGCTCCATCAGACAATAGCTTTGATTAATATATTAAAAGCATTAAGAAAAAACTTTTTTCTTAATCTCAGAAATTGAACCTCAGACAAATTATAATAAAAAAAAAAAATTATGTGTGATTTCTCTATGGTGTGGAGTCACAATAATTACCTTCCGTAACTATCGGTTATAAATGTTCACCATGTGTTAATATCTAAGCAAGACCCACAGAGATTGCCCTTGCAGGGGACAGCTCAGAATATATGAAATACAGGAAAGTAAGGAATTTTCTCTGAATGTTCAAGTGCATTGAGTAAAGGATTCAGAATCTCATGTGTTTCGCAAGATTGAACTGAAGTTCACAAGGATCGAAAGTTATAACGAATGAATGGTTAAATGCAAGAAGAACATTTGTGGGATAATTCATGAAAATCAAAGCAAAGTGGATGTCAGCAGCAAGGTCTTAAAGGTCAGCTCAATCTGTGGGAGATGGAGAGATTTTTTTTATTTTATTGGCTCTGCAAGTGCAGAAAAACCTTCGAATCACACTACCTCATGGGTGGGAACAAAATGTGTGTACATGTAAATCCTTCTGGGTTAGTATATAAAGCAGGAGACCGGTTGTGATGGGCAACTCCCTCGTGATCCTGTATTGGTGTGGTTGCTCACACACACTCATAAGAAACTGTGGGCTGAAGCTTTGTCTTTGTGCCTGATTGCTGTTACATCTGTTACGTCACCTAAAAATACAGTACTTTTGTACGTCGCTCTGGATAAGTTTGTCTGCTAAATGCCAAAAAATGTAAACATCTTCTAAACTCCTGAGAAATTCCTAACAGCAACCACATACTGCACCACAATGTTCCTCACGGACTGACACCAAGACATGTCCCCAAGATAACTCCTCTCAGAGGAGTAAAGTTAGACAAGATGCACAGTATTAGTGGCATTGATACTGGCACTGACATCCGCTATGTCACTAGAGTTGTAGAGTAAGTCTGATGCATCTGTGTTGGATAAATAACAAACGTTTTTTTTTTCTCCTGTTTGTAATTGTAACAATATCCAATATTCCATACTGGCAAAAAGAGCCACCAAGTTTGACTATGAATCATAAATTACAAATCAATTCATCAAAAAATAAATAATCAAAAAATAATATTAGATGTTCTGAATTTTTTTCATTTAATTTGGTCAGATCTTTTTGTGGGTTGTAGTAGTTCATAGGGAGGGAGTCTGAGAGTTAAATTTACACCCATTTGGGGCTTCTTTAATTAGTTTGGTTTGCAAGGTAATTAAACTTCAGGTTTAAAAAAGTTACTCCCCCCTCCCTATTAACCCAATTAAAGGGATCATTAGGGTCAGGTGTTTGAGTACTTTGGTTTACAATCAGACCTGATTTAGGTCAGCCCTACCCAATATAAGTCTTGACTAACTTTGGCCCTTGCCATCAGGGGGAAGCTGTCAGCATACGTGATCTAGATGCTCATCATGCCACGATTAAAATAAATTCCAAAGACCTCCAGAAAAAAGTATTGGAAAGACCCCATTCCTTAGGGTCTGGGGCTCTGCCGAACCACGGTCAGAGCTGTGGGACAGTAGTGCTTCTTCCAAGGAGGGGCTGTCCTGCCAAAGTCTCACCAAGAACAAGGCGTAAAACTTTTCTGAAAGTCACAAAGAACCCTGGAACAACCTATAATTTGCGACATGTAATAACATTCAGAAATGCAGAAAATCACACGGGGGCCAACTATATTTCTACAGTACTATATATGAACTTTTTTTTTTACATTAGTAAGTCCTCTGGCTCTTTACAATATCTGTGTAGAATAATACATATCTTAGGAAGCAACATATAATACCATAAAATGATTATATACCTTAGGAAGAAAAGCACATAGTGATCCCCTGATCGTGGTGTGTGTGTGTCCTGGGTGAAGCGCTAACCCGTCAGTATCTCCTTAACCTTCTGCTCTTCCCAGTTCAGCTTTCCACTGCATGACCACAGATCCTGACTTTCAAGCCCACAGCTAATTTCTACTCATTCCCAGTGACTTTGGTCTCCTGGTCGTAATCAAGACAGTCTCTGCCTGCCCCGCCTAATGCTCGGGTCCTTGAGTTTTTCCTCTGTTCTTTTATGTTCATTATTCCCACTCGCAGCACAGGGATATATTTCAATGTTCCGAAATCCAGGTGTTTAAAGTTCAAATTTAGTTTAAGAGACAATCACTTAACTCGGCAGTAAGTCACCTAGAAGGGGATGTGGGGGTAAGGAAAATGCCCCTTTTTTTTTTACCCCTGTGAATAAACATGTCTGAGGAAACTGTGACTACGGCTGAGCCTTTTCCTATACCGAACGGCAGCTATTAATAGATTTCTTCCCCCAGTGAATGTAAATGCTAATTTGAAGTCTGCATTTCTTTGAAGTGAAAGAGAACACTTGAGGTGGATTATTTATGGCTGTATAGCTGAAGCTGAAATCCAGTTAGTTGTACACAAATAGTCTTGGAGTGCCAACCCGAAAGAATATTAGCCGTCAGCTGGAATCGCTCGGCTGTTGTCATTGTCTGGTGGATGGATTTGTGAGACTGCGGCTGGGGCTCCGAGGTGCTTCCACAGTACCGTCTGGCAGCGTGAACTCCAACGTAAACTGCAGTGAAATCTCCTTCTCCCACCGGTGTTATACCCAAATTCCTACACAACAATATGCTCGGGGTATTTAATGAGAGCGACACGCGGTTCAAGCACTATCTACATAAAAGTGGATTGTGCCTTTGAATATTTAAGCATGCACACTAAAGGAACACAGCAACAGCAGATCATATTAAAAGTAGGTCACTGCATTTTATTTTAATGTAACTGTTGATGGTGCTACTTCACCCCCCAGTGGATTGTCTACATATTGCAATGCTGAAAGCTTTTCAATTACAGACGTCCACTGAGAAGAAAGTGCTTATTATTTGATTTGTTGCCCAGAATCCAACCTTAATTCGAATGCCTGAAATGTAAATTCAAGCCAAAAAAATCATAACAACTCATCTTAACGGCTGAAATTCTGAATACTATGGCTCACGCATAACCAACGCAGCTATATGTTGTTAAAAGAATAAGAGCAAAATCATTTGATGCGTGCCGTTCGCTCATTTCAAACCATTCAATCCACCTAGAGGAAACCAAAATAATAGCAAGCAATAACAATTCAGTAAAAGGCCAGCTGCCCCTGTGAGGGGGGTTTCATTATTTCCTCAAAGTTCAGGAAGGTTGTATCATGCAGAACTAGCTCATTATTACACCTGCTCCCCTGGAGATTGTTGACATTGTTGTTAATTGACCGCATACAGAACAAGGGCGAAGGATTACCCTGGCTGTGGTTATTGCGCAGGATTTTTATCCGTCTCCCAGCGGGTTTGCAAAGAATGGTTTGTCCAAAAATAGCATTTTATCTTTGTTTAGGCACAGGTGTGCTTATGTTTGTATGAAGTATTTAGGCAGTAGTCTATAGGGACTAGAGGGCACCCATGGTTTTAAAGCAGGGTACAAACACCTTCTTTTAGTTCCAGACACATTGTGACTCGTTTTCATATCTATCAGCCGCTAGCCTCCAATATATAAATATCAGTTTAGGATCAGGCTAAAAGCGACATCGTATTACCCCCACAGGGAGTTTCTCATTAATCTTTAAACTCATGTGCAGTAATATTCTATATTATCCTTATGAAACATGGCACATTGAATAATGCTAAGTAGCTGGCCAGCTTACTGCACTCCCATATGCACACGTTCTAATAGATATCCTCGAAAATCACAAGCCTCCCGATCTCTGTGACATTTGTCCCTTTAGTTCCCTCATCTGCAGGACATACATTTGAAAAATCATCAGATCAAAAAAAAAAAAACTTTAACTGTAATAAAATTAAACTTCATTGTACTTATCTACAAAGCCATGACTCAATACGACTATTCTATTGTCGTTTTTCAGAGCTGCTACTGGTACGTGCTCTCGATATCCATCTCCAACTCCATTAGTCCATTCACAGTATTTACATTGCTTTGGCATAGAGGAATCTGATGCATACGTATATTGAAAGAAAATGTTTAATTTGTTGGCAGCTAGCGAATACTTATAGGTGGCACTCAATTCAATAATAAAACTTGTCTCCCAGGCACCATGATAAATGTATACAGTTCAATGAGTCACTGCAAGGGAGCAGACCGAACCAAACCGAGACATGAAGAAATCCAACCCCATTTGACCTGAGTTCACCACATGCACCTGAAAACAGGAGTGTTGGCGGTCCACATCCAAAGAAAAAAAAACAAGCAAGCACAAACAGGAAACAACCATATTTATGGCGCAGGGGAGCTTTCACTCTGTTACACAACTCAGGATGATTGCCATCGGTCAGGTCCATACACAAATATTAGATGTGATGGGTCTTTGCAATCCCAAAGTCGTCTGATAGAAAACGGGGTTCAAAAGTTCAGAAGTAGGGTGGCCTATAAGCAAGAAAAAATTGAATGCCATACACAATACATACCGCCTCCACATTTGTTAAAACCTTTTTCTTTTAACTGTGCGTCAAATACTACTGTCATTGCATTGTTGTGGTTTTCTAAAAGAATGCTGGTGAGATTTATTATTGGGTTTATTGCTCCCTAGTCTGAAGCACGCTTTTGATAGTGACAAATATAATATGCCAACCTTTCAGCCTGGGTGGATGAATAAGGAGGTAAATGACAGGTGTGAAATCCACTAGGGCTGCTTTTCTCACAAGAGATAGATGGTTATCTGGAGCTCTGTGATTTCAAATATTACTACTCTACAGCTGGCTTAATCAGGTCCGTCATGCAGACATCTAATGACTCCCACTGGATTGGTAGATCTTTGTGATAAGACTATTTATGTCTGTTACATCCGAGTGTTTAAATACCAGCGTATCTACGGCATATCTATAATAAAAGGTTAAGACCGAGAGTGTTATGCAAAAGTTTGTAAATGAAGAAAAATAGCTTTGGAAGTTTTCCTGCATCTGTTTTCACGTATATGTTTTGTTATGTCATTTGAACTTGCAAAGAACATGGAGGTACTTTTTAAAAATTAATTGGTTGATTTTGTGAAGTATATGGGAAATTGTTCTGAGTTTTGTTTCTATTATTTTTCATTATTAATCTTAACCCATGACATTCGTTTGGACATGATTCATTACCTGCATTGTTTATCCCCAGGTGCCTACAGCTGCTTCTGAAACTATCGAGAGTGCAGTTTTATGGTTTGAAATACATTTTATAGCATAGAACAATAATTATGCGCAGTATTATTTCATTGTCATCGTCAATATTAATTTCGTTCGGGAGTTTCCGTGGGATGGTAGCGGAATTTAGCGGTAAAATTAGTAGAACACCAATATAAAATAAAGTAGTTGCTCCGGGTTTGCTTTTAGCTTCTTGCATTTCTCCAGAGTGGTGCGGTCTGGTCGGTGTGAAATCCAGGTAATTACAAGATTCCCTGAACGACCTTCCCTGAACCGTCACCCTCCAGTGGCTCAATATTCTGCTTGGACTGGGAGGTCAGTTTGATGAGGGAAGACCTTGTAGTGCACTGACTGAACCCTGAGAATGAACAAATCGGAAACACTGCATTTATCATGGTTAAGCGCATGTGTATTAAATTCATTTCTTTGCAAGACCTGTGATACAACCAAGGGCCTGAAAGCAGCGTCCGATACTGCCCACGCCCAGCTTTGCATCTGACACTCAAACCGGAGCTATGAATTGCCGTGCGTTTCTCTCCGTGGAACAGCAGGGAAAAAAATAAAACAAAAACATAAAACACACTGAGAGGTGTTTCCCAGCTGCTCTGTCTCCCACACAGAAACTGAACAATGCGTCCACCGACTGAGAGACTGTGTAATGGCGATCCGTAATAGCAAGCTCTGTGCTGAAGGCTCCCCTCAGTGGTATAATTAAAGCTTTACACTTGAAAGATGACAGACAACCGGGCTGAACTGACTAAAAAGTCTGCTTCAAGGATTTTCAGATGAATAAAAATGACCTAAGCAATGCTTTTGTTTCCTGTTGACGTGTATGCTGTCTCTTGAGAATGAGGAAAAATGCTTGACTGATGCCCCAGTTTGAACATTTTCTTGTCACACAAACCATCTTGTTCTTGGTGCAAGAAAAATGCATAAATATATAAACATTTTAAGAAAACCACAGCACATTCTACTGTACTACCATACAAATGGTCACATTTGAACAGATATATACCAAACTTCAAACCAGAAAGGGTTAAGAATCTTGAAAAGTTTCTAAAATTACCTTTTGAGGAAGGGAAAAAAAGATGGTTTAGAGATATGGGGAACAGGTTTGTCTCACAGGAAGTAAATGCCCTGTATCTCCGGTAAGTATTGTGTTTGTTGGACAACATTTCATATCGATAATAGCATTGCTGCAGAAAGTAAATGGAGTTTGTTACTGTGGGTGACAGCGTGAGGTGACCTTATCAAACAGTGATAAACAGAAAATGGGAAACGGATATCAAGATACCAAGCACAGACAGGCAACCTCAGCTGGTGCACTTTTGGCAAGAAAACTGAATGTATTGTTGCAATAAAAAAGACTTAATAAAACATCATCCGAACTAGGCCTGTTATTTGTGAGTAGTGGGGAATTCTTTGACTTTACATTTGCTGGTACAATATCTGTGTTCAGAGACAGTTTGTGTTTCGTACCAAGGTCAAAAGCATTAGCATGCACAGATGCCAGCTGAAGGAGAAAGAATGGTGAGTTTCAGTGATGTTTAAAAGTGGCAGCACATTCTCCAGCAAAGTCGGTGCATTTCAATGTATAAGGTTTTTCAGTTCCTCTAAAGTATAACTTAGCAGTCATGACTAATGTTTCTCAATAAGTTTCTTTTATTTTTTAATTCCAGTGTATTATACTGACCTACGGTAACCTTCAACTTGTCCTCGAGTTAACAAATTAATACAATTTATTTATTGTAAAGTAAAAAAAAAAGTAAATTCTTTAAAAATCTGACTGTTTTGGGGATTTTCATTACTAGGATGTAGGTGCCATCTGTTGTCTGGCTCGAGAAAGTACATTTTTAAATAACCAGCTACGTCTGTGATCTTATTCGGGGGAAATAAGGGAAAACAAATCTCTGCATTGCTATTTATATGACTTTTCAGAAACAGGCCAGCCTATGCATATTTGGATTTTGAATGATTGGCGGTTATGAGGATTACATGCATATTAATAGCACTTATAACTCAGGACCCAACACGTTCTGGTCTCATCGTTAATTCACATTCATAAGCACCAACCTTTAATAATGAAGGAAGCGAATGCAAAGGCAGAACTTTTATGTGTATGATTCTCCCACGCCTCGCTAGTGAGTAAACAGATAGTCATTCAGAAGTCCATGAGGCCTCCATACAAAAAAAACTTCTACGAATGATCTGTGATCTCTTCCACACATATTTCAAGTTAGAAATTGCATAAAGCCCTTCTATGAACTAATTTTACCAGATTACATGTAAATTAATACCTTCGACAGTGTTTGCTTTTCAGCTTTTTCTCTTCCTCATCAAATGGATCTGTCGATGATAAAGTAAATGATAAAATATTTAGCAATAAAAATATGAAAAGGTTTGCACACAACTTGACTGCAACTATTATAAATGCAGAGCCAAAAAAAAAAAGAGCCATATATAATATCTTACATAAAAGAAGACTTTCACTGCCCTGTTCGCATGAGACAACAATCACTAATCCACCACCGAAAAAGGCAGCACAGACTTGTAACAAAAATGGAGGAGTTGTGCCTTCCTACATAAAAGCTCTCAATCAAATATGCCAAAGGAAAAAGTCCATCTACGTGCTGTGCTTCAGGCCTTTTTGGCCCTGAACATTTATTCACAGTGATTTAGAGCTCTTCCCTTTGAAATTTTCAAGAAAAACATGCCCACAAACTGTTTTTTTAGTTTGATCAAAGATTTGATTGATTATATAAAATATTTGATATTTAATTCATCCTCGTATCTTACAAGGTTGTTTAATTCACCCCCCCTTTAAATTTGTAATTATTTTCTCCTTAAATTGGGCTTTATAATGGCGCTAATGCTGGCCACTAAAATTCCCACCACCACACAGGGAGTGTAAGGAACTAGTCTCCTCCAAGCCTAGTCACCAGTCTCTATACCCACAATGTCAGCTACGTAGCTGGGACAAGAGGTTCAGCCCTGATTGGAGGAGAGTTACACGTCTTCAACCAGGAGGCTGGCTGAACGAGCCGAGGGAAGCTCTGCCAATTTCACTCACATCCAGCCCGGGTGACACTTTGATAATTGCTTACCACTGCTGTACTCTCCCGTTCACAATTAGCTAATGACAAGAGCTGGATTCGAACCAGCAAAGTCCAGTTCACAGGACATAGGTCAAGTCTAAGGGAAGTGCCTTTATCAACTGAGCCACTTTGGAGGCTAAGAGGCTATGGAATCTGTATTCTTCTTAAACAATTTTTTCAGCAAGGAAAAAAGCAACAACAAACTTAACTGTTGTCTGTGGAAAGTGCATAATAGCAAAGCAAAGCACAATAGCTTGAGGTCTGAAACCGCTCAAATGCAAAACTCATGCATCTGTATCTTCATTCATTCCACTCCATTATATCTGCTATTAGATTCCAATATATTCAATAGTTGTGTAAAATCTAAATGATATATGCAACATTACGGTCCCTCAACAGCTTCAGACATCCATTAAATTCAAACATTAAACGTGCTTCTCTATCCCCTCTGTTAACCAGCAGAAGATATTCTGCATTAAATAACACTGCATAATTATATTAAAGGCATCAAAAGCATTTTGTTTTAGCGAATGCTTGCTTCAAGCTGACATCAGTTCTCCAGATGTTAACGAACAGCAGGGAAACTATTTGGACCCCACTAGATTAGAATGGTATCTAATAACGCAAATCTTTTATTTAAAATATGCAAATTGTTTACAAGTCAATTTAGCATGTGGCCATTTATGGGCTGTCAACAAAGCTTATGCCTTAACAGTTGCACACAAACGCCCTCATTAATTAATAATTCAAATTACCACGATTGATATCAACAGAGACATTAAATGAATCCAAATAAGTCAATATGCATTATGTGCTTTGAGTGTTAGCGGCTACAAAAGTGTAAATGACACATTTTGTTGACACAATGGTCATTTACAATGTTTGTTTAGAAATCTCATACATTATTTATGAAACCATCTCTCTTGATAAGTTCATCAATAAGACAACAATAACATATTTTTGTAAAATCATGAACCAAGTGTAATTCTAAAATAGCTGCAATTATCTGTAAGCTTGACAAAACATTTTGTTGCTTTATTGCTAACCTTTTTGAGCGGTCAATATATATATCTTTTAAGCTTGAAGACTGTGTATGTATATATATATATATATATATTTTTTTTTTGATTCATGGTAAACCTGGGTTTGGGGATGTTAGAACTGATTCATAACAAAAAAAAAGAATACAAATCTGGAACAGGAATAGAGTATTGCGGGGCCACTGATTTTAAACAGGGAATCACAGTCTGTTTCCTATTATTTGTGTCAACGCAGACCCTGAAATAAGCTCCTATTCTTATTTAGAACATGGTTACACCTTTCATTTACATAATTAAATACCAGACTGATATTTGCTTTGTCTGCTTTGGTTTATTTATTAGAAACTCTGTTTGAATCTAATCACCACACTCGTTGAACTAAATCTTCAAATTTGTAATCAGGTAAAAAAAAAAAGGCGAAGACCATGCAGATAGGTGCATCAGGGCCTTTTCATTCCAGTTCCAATTTGAATAGAACCAGGTTCTATTTACTAAACGTGAAATGCTTTCATCTGAACAATGCATTCACCTGCTTTGAAAATGAAACAATCACAGCAGCATCACCAGTTGGGAGCAGAGGTCCTTGTTGACAGATTACACTGATGCCTCCATCATTCTGTGTTTAATGAATACATCCATCCCACACATAAGCCAGTAACAAACGTTTTCTTACCTGCAACGAGAAAGCGATGGAAGGTGTGAAGATATGCAGCTTCAAACTATGCACCAGAAACATTCTATATATATATATATATGTATGTGTGTGTGTGTGTGTGTGTGTGTATATATATATGGAGAGATGGTGAAATAGCAGGAATTTAGAATGTATGTGAGAGTGTACATTGGAATGCAATTTCCAAGTATCAATACTGCAGAATATTTTTCCCAGCAGATGTCACTAGTACGCTAGGAAAATATGAACTTAAAAAATAACTCAAGGGCCATAACGGGTAAATGGAGGAGGCATATATATAACCCTTTAAAATTAAACCAATAAAATACATTTAGGACAAAAACAAAAAAAAAACCACACCTCTTGAGTAATCTCACTGTCCTCATAATCAATATAATACCAATACATAATCAGCCAGCAGCACAGCGATCACACCAGTAATAGTTGATAAGTATCTAACAACCAATTTAATAGCAACTGAATTTAATTACAGCTTTCCTTGTAAGGTAGTAATCATTGATTATGCCATCTGCCTATAATGAATGTAGATGAGATAAAGGGCTCCTGCAGTCGTGCAATAAAGTAAAACTCATTCTATAAATGACCAAGGGGCAGGACAAATCGCATTGTGCTCAGATTACATTACCACATGCTCACTTTGTGCTATCTCAAAGAAAATATGGCCCCGATACATCCTATCTTGTTCTTCACATCACCGATTCATCATTTGAATACTATATTGCACTAAAAATACACATTTTAATTAAATTATTATTTAATCATATAAAATATTACTCCCCTTGATGGTTGGAAGGTAAGGGGATGGATCATTAAATTAATTGCACCCAGCGTTAATCACACTACGAACGCATTACTAGTCCATCTATAAAAATTAGGACAACTGGGTAATCTCTGCCATTTTTTCAAATTTTTTTTTTTTTTTTTACCAGAATACTTTTCCGACATAAAACCGAACGTTCACAAACGTTCCGTAGAGAGTTTGCAGATGACAGAGCCAGGGCCAGCCACATGAGAGACTACGCCCGTGTGACCTCACGCCACTGTGATCATGCATCTCCCCAGACATGAATCAAAACGCCGCACAAGCCAGACGTCAGGGACATCAAATGGGAACGAGGTACCTGGCAGCTCCACCGCACATCATTTGTCTTATGGAAAGGAATGCTGATTAAAAGGCACAAAACACACTCAATAAACATTTCTTAGGCCCCTGGCAGCTAACTTGAGAATGGAAAAGGAGCTAATTAATTTATGAAAACGTAAATGAATGTAATTACCATTCAGGGACAAGGATGATATTTTATGAGACTGTCATTAGAAGGGTGTGCTTGACAGTCTCATAAAAGAGTAGCAGAACTCAATTAAAACGTCCCTTTCTGTGCCTTCATCTACATGAGATAAAGGTTGATTTTTTTTTTAATAAATGGCAGTAGAAATTAACAAAGTTTTTTTGTTTTTTTTTTGTCATGCACTGGAGATTCTTCTGATCAGGGGTGGTTACCTTCTGTTGTAAATATATTTACTGATGAGACCATTCAGAAACTGAATGTTGTTTCCAATATTGTGTCGAAATATTCAGCGTGTGAAATCAAAAAATTATTAGCCAATGTTATTTTGTAATCCTGCAATCATTCCATGTCCTCCATATTCTTCAAGTCACCAACGAACAAAATGCACATCTGTTAAAAACATACCGGAAGATTTCTGGATGTCTGACAAATGCTTGAGACATATGGATAGGTGTGGCCAAACCTATACAGGAGACAAGTCCTAGCACACAGACATGCTTACAGTACGTTT
>JAOYSI010009144.1:0-26070 GCA_025775065.1 Hiodon alosoides | reverse complement strand
GCAAATTGTTTGTTTTTTTTTTGCTTGATTGATAATTGTTTACGTGAAATGAATATATGTTTAGGCTATATATACACTCTTCTGAATTAATATTAGAGCATACATATATATTCAGCGTTATTAGTACATCTCAGTTGAAATATAAGAAAATAGAAAATAAGATTTTTGGCAAAACAATGTTCAGCGCTTTGAACTGGCTGCAATGATCGTATAATAATTATTAAAAAGGCTTTCATGGAAAGGGTTAGCACGCAATTTGACAGTGTTTTTTGCCAAACCTGCCAAACCACACACAGGTATACACCACTTACACACGGTGGGCTCCGTTTTGTAAATAATGATCACAGCACCATTCTCCAACACAGGTGTTAGGCCCAGGTGATGGGGATCTGAGGCATAGCCAGGCTGATTTTCATGGCTCATTATTGTGTTAAAAGGGTTGGCTTAAACTGGTAGTCTAAATACAAGTATGGTAAGGGATACATAATAACAGCTGTTTGTTCCCTTTAGGAAGCAATGTGCTTGCGACATGACAATGTGCTTTATGTGCTATATGGATACGGCACAGGATGCATTTTAAAAGCGACGTGATTACTGATTGGAGGAGTTTTGATTAAAGCGTTGCAGCATTCCTGCTAGTCCTCTAGTGCAATGCAGACGAATAGTAGAAAAATGCACCATCCATGCCTATCCTATGCATAATTACCCTTTTGGAGTGCTCAGGCTGTATTCATGTATTTATTTAGCTGAGACAGGGTACACTTACAAACATTCATGATTGAAAATGCTATACATTGTGCACTAAATTTAGCCAAAGCTAATTTGCATTGATAGCCCCAAAAATAAAATAAAAACATACAGAGCAATGATAACAGTAAAACACAATAAAAAATATCAGGAAATTGGTTACGGGAGGTTAAGTTGATTGTGTGGTGGCAATTAGAGAAGAAACATACTATTTAATATTACACTGTAAAAATAAAATCTAACTGTTCAGGGGTTTTAATGCTGTTTCTAAACACTGTGCCTTTTTTAATAAACATAGCATTTTCATCCACTGTGCGTTGAAATGAATATACTGCTATATAAAAATTAAAATTTAGTTTTTTAATTAACCTAGGTAACGGTATTACTAAAAAACAATTTTTAAAAAATTACTAAAAATACTTTAAAAAGCGCTCAGTCACCGGTAGATAATGGTGTGTTTTGTGTGACAGGGGTCTAAGGGTCGAGACAAATCGCGCCCCCACGCTACAATGCCTGCTATTTTTTGTAGTGCTTGAAATGACCGCTCTCAGCAGTGGCGCTAAATAATACACCTGCAAAATGAGCAAATCCACCAACGCCCTTCTGAGCTACCACTTGCATAGTGGGCAAAACTGAACCCGATACATCTAAAGTATCTAAAAATCAGAAAATGGTGTTAATTGAAGACCAGCAAACCTCCATTTTGTTTTTGTCCTTTATTTCTCTTTAAATAATGCTGACATTTTTAGTTGAACGGATGGGGAAAGAACAGGCATGAGTGACTCATGAGCAGAAGCAACCGGCTGCGTTTTGTCATTCATGTGCACAAATCCATCTTAATCTGAAACCAGCACCACTGGTTTAAACCTTTGGCATCTACGTTTTTTTTCCTTTAAGCAATTTATACTTGTCATCCCTAATCTTCGCTTCTTCTAATATCTTCAAATCAATGCAGTCTAAATGCAGAGACATATGAGCCATCTCTCCATTCCCACTAAAAATTACTTTTATTTATTCTGTAATTGTGTTACAGCTGTGCTTGTTGTGTTAATCTCTGCTGACAGTTATTATACATGTCACATGTACCTGTGTTCTGGTGAATCTGTTGATGATGATGATGATGGTTATTATTATATTATCACCACATCATCATCATCATCATCATTAAGATATCTTTTTTGTTTAAATGGAAAATTAAATATTGATTAAATCATTTTAATAGAATATATTATTCATATTCAGTTTTAGGGGAGCTCAACTCCTGTCCCCAAGAATGCCTCCTAGTTTCTGTTTCATCACTCCTTTTAGTTGTTTAATTAAAGTTATTGGCAAATAAAAATTTAAAAATGTGTTTGATGCTTAAATCCGTTGCTAATTGAACGGTTTCTAAAACCTGCAAGTTGGTTACTCTTGGTCAGTTTAGCTACCTGTAGGTAATCTGTAGTTTAAAAAAATTAAAATCAGTCCATCATTCAATGTTTTTTCTGGGTGCAAATGAATGATTGGTCCAAATTCATATGGTTATAATTACTTCATGATACTTTTTGTAATGAGTCGTAAATTAACAAATAAATGACTATGCATGACATGATTTACAAACACTACTGTATATTTACAGCATAATATAAAAAAAAAATGTATATATTACACAGATCTTTATGTTATGGTCTACAGCAGTTATTATCAGTTATGTGTTAGCCAACAAGCTCTATGTTAATTGTGAGTTAAGGCCTTATTTAGGTGTAGAGATGTGTTGATTTAATAGTGAACTGTGTGTTGTCTGATCTTTATAAATACTAACAGAAGAAAAAAGAAAATCACAAAAAAAGGGGGGGGGGGGTCTTCAATGCCTAAGCAGAGGTGTGAGGATGAGTTTAAATCTTGGTTAAAGCCTAAGATAAGGCTGGAAGAGTGAAAACAAAGATTGGATCTGTGATGTTACATATTAACATTGTTTCCTTTTTCGTTTTACTCTGTCAACATGTTAACACTTCAGGAATTTAACACATTTAGAAATGGAATGCATTCAAGTGCGTGAAGAGGAACCCTATGAAACCCTGTAACGCTATAGCTTTACTGCCCATATGAAGGTACCTGCTTTCGGTATATTGATATTTTCAATTATCCACACTATCATTTCCATTAAGAATGATTATCAAGAGAACAGCTGACTACAGCAAAACAGCATAATTCAGTATATAGTTTTTTTCCTTATTAACATACAAATTCAATTTTCCACTGGGGCAATGTTCAGTTGGTCAACCTCAATCTCAGTTGATGTGCTAGCTTTGTCGAATATATTCTCCTTTATAAAGCAAAGCCATTTGCAATCCAACAGTTCAGAGCTGCCCAGTAGATTGTACCGAACAACTCATAACCAGTACACTGGTTTTATATAACGTTTGATTTGACATTTTTGTAATAGAGGCTTGCTGTGGGCTCAAACAACAGGTTGTTAGTCACACCACATGCAGGGATATTTTTATATACACATCTGAGCAATAATTACATAATGCAGCAACAGAAAAATTGTAAGGAAGCATCATATATAAGGACCCCCTGTGTGTAGTGCATGTCGTCACTCACAGGATCGCGAACACCACCAATCAGAGACAGTTTACAAGAAAATACTGCCAGGGTCAGGGTCTAGCCAGGGTCAAAAAACAGTGCAAAAGTTTCAAATCAGGTTCTCAAAACCTGGTCAAAATGGTCAAATCCAATGGCGGCTGGTGCAAAAAAATTGGGAGGGGGGCGAGCACAACTTTTTAAACAAACATTTAAAAGCACCAAAATTGTATGAAACGTTAGAAAATAATGACATTTGAAGAACTGAATTAAATGTAAATCAATCAATCAAATTATCAGTTTGAATGTATATTTTGAAAACTCAAGGGAAAATACATAGCCAGAGCAGTTCATCAAATTTGAGACTTTAATTAACCAAAACCGTAATTTTTGCTAAATCAATTTAATGTCTATTAAGACATTAGAATGCCCTGTTGTTACGACCCCAGGTGTAAAACAAGGGGTGTAGGGTTGTAACATCAGCTGTTAAAGAAAAGACATTTCTCATCCAGCTGTTTAGCTATGCTAAGCTTCCCAAATAAAATGTAGCCTAATGACATTGCCTAGATGGCTGCCACTACTTTCATGCCATTTGCAAGATATTTTAAAGTCTCGTTACCCCCTCGTTGTTCACAATGATTCGGTGCCAGGACTTTGAAATAGCATACAGGGAAAACAATAAAAGGCATTACTTACAGATAGCTAACTCCATTTCCCATAACAAGAGCTGGAGACTTGACTCAACATTGTCAACAATAACAACTAAAATTCAATTCTTTGTGGAGCTCTGCGATTTCACGTAGATTAATGCTTAGCTTGTGGGTTAGAGTCAGTGGGTTCAACAGTCTCTTGAATCTCAGTGTCACTACTAGCATTTCTTGAGAGGCCTGTTATGAAGTTGATCTCTCAGCGGCTAATGGTGTTGAAACTTCTCAAACTGTAGAATCCAGAAGTTAGTCAACATGTCTCCTCCATCATTCTTCCTGAAAAAAAGCTCTGGACCTCTCAACTGGTTAATTGAGTGCCAATGTAACTAAGCAGTCGCTGAGGCCGATCAATGCAAAAGAACAGTGTTTGCAGGATGACTAATGTTGTAGTAGCCTAAGCATGTTTCACAGTGAACCATTTTGAGTGGGCATCAACCATGAGTAGGTACATCCACTCCAGGTAGGTTCCAGCATAATCAGCGTGAACACATTCCCAGGGTTTTGTTAGCCACTCCCATGTGTGTAGCAGGTCAGTCTGTGACTATCACTGGTGGCAACTACTGCAGGTCTTATATCCGGCTGCCAAAACTCGAACACCAGACATAGATTTTTATCTTGACTACTCCCAAATGTCCTTTGTCTAGTGCTTCAAGCCGTCTGGGACACTTGGGAGGTAAAATAACACGTGTATCCCACAAGACACAGCCCTGGTGCACTGATAACTTGCCACGGTGGGTATTCAGGTAACCATTCATAGTCAACTCACAGACCTTAGCAAGTGTGGGGTATCAATTAGTCTCTGTTTTCAATTTGTGTGCTGATAACCAGAAGAGGCTCCTTTTTAGTTCAGCAGAACATACAAGCGGGTCTGTGGGTTTCTCAAATGAAGATGTCCAACTGCATTCCTGTGTTTCGTCCCCTTGAATTTAATGGTGCAGGTGTGAGCACAAAGAAACAGCTCCCACCATTGTAGACGTGTGGTTGCCATGGCTAGAACACCCTTCTGAAGGTGTAAGATAGCCACAAGGGGTTGCTGATCTACGATCAAGGTGAAAAGTTTCCCATATAAGTATTGAAGAAACTTATAACCCCCACACTAAACTCAAGCAATCTGTCCATTTGTGCATAGTTAAGCTGAGCAAAGGCGATTAGCCGTTCAGATCCATCATCCATCTAATGGGAGAGTAAAGCAACTATTCCATTAGGGGAAGTATCGCAAGCAAGACAAATTGGCAGGAGTTAAAGTGTGTCACTGTGTTCTCTACCATTTAGAGTTTTCTCTAGTCCATTTCCATTTGCTTCCAACCGGTGAAAATGCAGATTCTATATCTAGTTCAATATTTAACATTACTCCCTCTACCTCAGGTGTCTCCCAGATTATTTGTCAATCTATCTATTTAAGAGAGTAGCTCAAGACAAGACAAGTCTTCTCTGTTTCACTGATTTGATGCACATTTTTGTCTCACTTTCCAGTTTTATTTGTGTATTTATCACTCTGCTTTCATTTGCACATATTCTGTATGTGTCCCCTTTCATTACATTGTCTACAATCTTTGAATTGAAACCAGCAATTAGTAGGGTCATGTGACCTTTTCTCAGAACAAAAGCAGACTTGTGTTTTCTCCAGACGGTTAGCGTGAAACTTATTCACCATGCAGTCTCCCATTTTGCTTTGTAGTTCAACCGCATCTCTAGTGGCAGTTTCCATTGAAATGGCTCTAGTGCGCACGTCAATGTCAGTTCTCTTTCTGTCAAGAACCATTTCTGCTTGCTCGCAAAAGAGTCTGTCTTGGAGAGAATCTGATAGTCCCTCGCCACATTGACAATGCTCTGTGAGCCTGCGGAGCTCGGCAATATACTCCAGTGTGGACTAATTTGTGAAAACAAAAACGTTTGGCAATGACTAGGGGTTTAGGATTTAAGTGGTTACATAGCACTTGCACAATCTCTGTGAAGCTTTTCTGAGCTGTCTTGATTGGTGCTGCTAGGCTGCGAAGCTAGTTATACGTTATGGCTCCCACCACACTCAGGAGTAACACAATCTTTTATGTCTTTAGCGAGGCAATGTTGCTCAAGCCTTTCCACATAAGTCACCCAATCTTCTATATCCTCTATTCTCAAACTGTACATTTGACATACACATCCTGACATTTTCACTTTGTTTCTCTTCCTTTTGTAAGTGGAATTACAGTAATCTTCCTTTACTCACGCATCCCCTCATCCTTCCAAGCTAGCTTGTCAATCATTTAGCAGTGAGCAAAACAGCACAGCATCACAAACAGCCTTATCACAAAATCCTGATCAAAAATCTTGCAATGGTTGCAAATACTCATAATTGCTGATTTTGTCTACCAGTGGATTCTTTACTTCTGCCCCAGAACCCCTGGCATTCTACCCTGAATGGCACTGATCAAATGGGTGTTTAAAGCGTGTTGGTAGCTTTAGGGCATGGGCCACAGCAGGACTCTCTCTGTATCACATCCTGCAGAGAGCTGCATGGGAGTGGGAAGTTGAATTTCAAACGTAGTGCTGCTGCAATGTACTCTGTATAACCCCAAGGAGAATCTGTTAAATATGACACCCAGAGATATCAATAAGAATGTCGGCTGGTAGATTGTTCTAAGCATCTTGGAGAACCTTTCACAGTTCTTTTACAGAATTTGGCTATCTTGCTTGCTTCGGTCCAGGTAATCTCAGACAGACTTGATGATGTTGAGATCAGGGCTCTTTGGAGGCCATGCCATCTTTTGCAGAAATCCTTGTTCTCCTTTTACCTGAAGATAGTTCTTTATGAACTTAGCAGGGTGTTTGGGGTCATAGTCCTGAAACAGAATTAATTTGGGACTGATCAGATGCCTCCCTGATGGTACTGTGTGATGGATGAGAATCCGCTTGTACTTCTCAGCATTGAGGATGTCATTAATTCTGATCAGATTGCCAATTCCATTTGCAGGAATGCAGCCCCAAACCTGAAGGGAACCTCTGCCGTGCACTCATTCATTTAGCACTCTCTAGCTCTTCTACAGACAATTGGTCTCCTGTGTGAGCCAAAAATGTCAAATTTTGACTTGTCAGTCCAGAGCACTTATTCAGCACCCCACGCCCTGTGTTTTAGTGCGTAGGTGAGTCTCTTGGCTTTGTTTCCACTTCGGAGGAATGGCTTTTTTGGCAGCAACTTCTGATAAGACTTCTCCAGACTGTAGAGGGGTGTACTTGGTCTCCTGTACTTTTCTGTGAGTTCAGAGCTGATAGCGGTGCTGGACTTCTTTTGATATTGAAGGGATGTCAGTTTGATGTGTCTCTCGTCGGCTGCACTCAGTTTCCGTGGCAGACCACCACGTTTTTGGTCGTCAACCTTACCTGTTTCTTTGTGCTTATTCAGTAGAGCTTGGACAGCACATCTTGAAACTCTGCTGCAAAATCTCTGCTTGGGAGAGACCTTGCTGATGCAGGATGACTACCTTGTGTCTTGTTGCTATGCTCACTCTTGCCATAGTTTAATAATTCTTTTTTTTTTCAACGTTAAACTGTTACATTTGCCACACATTCAGCTTCAAGTTTGGTTGTCCTTAACCCAATTTAATTCCTTCTACAACCGTTTATGTTTCACTTAATCAGTTCAGTTCAATCAGCTAATTATTTCATTAGTCATAAGTTTGTTATCTTTGTTTAAGCATGCACTCAAAAGTGATCTATTACATAATGTTGTTTCTTTAACACACTACAAAAATGTCACTGTATTTTTACTAATACAGAAGACAAAAAATAAACATGTAAAAAAGTATTTTGCACAGTAATGTATCTGGCAATTGAACTGTTGTGTAGCTATTGAACAGTCGTGTAAGTATGCATTTTAGATGGCTGTACTGAAGTTGGTAGATTGATTTCCTATTATCTGTACTGTGACTTTTCTTAAGTAGCACTTATCTATGCGCTATAGCTTGTCCCTTTGTGACTCTAGAACTAAGGAACTTTTGTAAATCACTCCGGATAAGAGCGTCTGCTAAATGAATAATACATATGATACATACATTTTAAAATACAAAAAAAAAATGTAGGAAATGAGCAAAGAAGCTCTGATCACAAGTCAATTTTAGGATTGTTTTTTTCAATTTTTAGGATCTTTTTCAATTTCTTTGTTATTTTCATTTTCAATGTCCTCTACCTGCACCATGGAAACTATCAATGGCTCCATGCTGTGAAGGTGACATTAGGCAGAATCCTAGGAAAGTGTGCCCGTCATTACTGCTGACGCATGCCCCAGGGTCTTCTGATGGAGTTCTTTTAATTTCTTGTTGTTTTCTTTTTCCTTTGTATCTGTGTATGTTCTATCGTAGGGTACCTAATATTACAGTACCATCCTTTAGTCTGCTAAATCATCTTTATTTAGACTTTTTGTAGAGGTTCTGGATTGTAATAATCGAGTAAGGAAGGTAACAAGTTTACAATAGTGGTTTACAAGATTTGAGAACAAATATACTTGTCTTCTGTTTCCTCAGTAAAGAAGTGAAGAAAGACTCAACCAAGGAGATTTCGAAACTCAAAGATGAAACAATAGAAAGGCAGAGACCAGGAGAGAGGCATACTAAATGTCAGGGTCAATGAATATCTGTCTGAGCACTATCAAGTCGATTAAGAAGTGGAAGGTGTAGCATACCACCCAGACACTGCCAAGGTCAGGTTGTCCCTCCAAACTGAGCAGGTGGTAAGGAGGAAACTGGCAAAGAATGCTAATGTAACAAGATACTGATATGTGTGCCAAAAGGTTTTCTGGTCCTGACTTGAAACCAACAAGTATACTTTCCCCCTATAATTATTCCCCACAAATGTAACCAAGGATAAAAAAAATTGCATCATCACAGTAGACAAAGTTGATTAATATTCACAGCAGAAATTGTTTCTACTTCAAAGTCTTTTCTACTAGTATTTAATTTAACAACAAATGAATAAAAATTCATGCAAAAATAATTATGTATACATTTTTATTTCTCTAAAATGGATGTACAAGGAGGTGGTCAAATTTGTGGCTATAAATTTGAAATATTGACAGAAGAGGCAATTTACTTCTCACAGCTGCTCAGACACAGGACATACGCAAAAGACTAGAAAAACAAGAACAGGCCAAAAACCCTAACGTATGCACAATAGGTGGACCGTGGATATGTACCCTCCTCTGGCAGTCCTGTTGTTCCCTGGTCTCAGCTGATTCAATCCCACAGGACAGGAAACAGGTTCTCCACCAGGCTGATCAAAGGGAAAGTGATCGCTTTAATCGTTCTTCATCTAAGCCGAGGCCCAAGCAATGGTTCTTTGCTCTTAAGGTCAAAAAACTTTGCTGACAGTAAAGTTATCCTTGCCGAAGAGAAGCGTCTTCAGACTTTAGTTCAAACCTGCTGACTCTACCCATTGAGCTTCGACAGCCACACTTTCTGCTGCAGAAACCCACTGCCTCCAATCAGTGCCAGTAAAAAATCCTCGTAGTCCCGAGTCTGATAACGACTCTTTCTGACATATTCGTCTTGAGAGGAACAACACAGAGACTTATGGAATCCGTAACCCGTTTATCCCACTATCAGCTGTTTCAGGTACCGGTTCCCAAGAACAACTGTAACGAAACCAGCATTTCTTATTTTTTGCTGGATTTAACTAAATATAAACTGTGTATACAGCTGTGCTATTAGCATGGTTTCAGTAGAAATTTATTGTGGTGTGGTTTTTAAATTTAAAATCTTCAAACAAATCTTCAGGACTGACCCTCGTGATTTAATCTTGCAGCTATGTGTGTGATGCCAGAATGAATGGAACTGATGTTGATACACTAATTGCTGTCAAAAAGCTATTTCAAAGTGATATGGCTCTGCTTGCGTTCTATTGATTCATTTCCCACATCCCCAGAAATTTTATGATCTCAAAAATTGAAGTTGAAGAAATTTATTTAACTTCCATTTACTTTCCTATGTTTAAATCCATATTTTCCGTTAGAAAAGTTATTTTGATTGTAAATTAGTTATTTGGAATTGGAGTGTATATTGATTATTACATTTTTAGTGTTGAACAATAGATACAACCGGAAGTCATGGTCTTTGTGTCAGTGATATTCCTTGATAATTCTGTGGAAATTAAATTCTGTGGTTGTTTATGAAAGAAGGTGACGGAGGCTGACACAACTTGTGCAGAGTAACAGATGGGCTACAGTCAATTAAATAATAGCTGAGTACAATTCAGCTGAGTGGTGCTGAGTGAGGCATATCAGAACGCACAACACAACAGTTGTACCCTGTCATGGATTGGGTATGACACCAGGCGCCCGAACCGAGTTCCTGTCCTTTCAGCAGAAAAAAAAAAAAACAAGGAACTGGGGTTTCAGTGGGCCAAGAAACAGAAACACTGGACAATAAAGGATTGGGAAAACATTGCCTGGCCTGATGAATTCCAGTTCCTGCTGTTTATTGCTGATAGGAGGACCGGGATATGGCATAGACTGCAGTTTAATCCATCCTGCAGGTGTCAACAACGTGGGGTTTGTTTTTGTGAGACACATTGGATCACTTAAAACAAATAGTTAGACTGCCACAAGATATCTACACATCATTAATGATCAGCTGAACCCCTTAATAGCATCCATCTGCAAATGGGTCCTTTCAGCAGGGTAATCTCCGTGCCTCAAGGCTAGGATTTTCCAGAATGGATCTGGGAACATGCATTCCGGTTTAGTACAGTTGGCAACCCAGTCACCAGTGGGCTCCCCAGCCTGTACGATGTGATGGAATGAGCTACTCAGGGTACAGATCCATCCCCAGCCGAGTTGTAACAACTAAAGGAAGCAATGGAGTCGGCGTGGGCCAGCGTCGCTGTGTCACGAACCCAATAAAGTGAGAACTCAGCATGTATGCATGTATGTATGTTTTATTTATGTGTTAGGATTTCCTTCCTAAAAACATGTAGATTGAGGTGACACAGGGGATAAAAATTATATAAATGTATATCAATGACAATTTTCGAAAATATTATGGCATGATTAAATTATTAATAAGAAAAAATATGCATTGTTTCTTGCCTATTACGTACTGATTGCTATTCCATACCTGTGTATGAGCATGTGTTACAGTTTTTAAGAAGAATGGCAGCATGCCCTTCAGTTAATCTACACCTGTTACATCACAGATGTGTTTCCGCACCGCTTGTTTTATGATTAGGGCTTCCTGCTTGATCCAAAATAAAATTAGCAAAAGCTGTAATCAGCAGCTTACTCATAATAATGTAAATTTTATTTTTTTATTTCTTATTGTAAAAGCTATTCGTAACTGAAAATTCTACATAGCAATTACTCCTGATTGTCATTTTCTTCTGATTAAAATTTGGTTATTACTAAGTACACACAGCTGCAGAAACTTACACTCCCAAAATTGACAGTAGGTCTCTAATTTTAGGCAACTAGAAGATTCAGCTCTGGATTTAAAAAGAAAATATATATATATTTTTTTTCTCTTCATTTTAAATATTCAATGAGTGGCAGAAGCTGTTTTGTAAGGCACATCTTGCCCAGTAAATCCCATATCATGAACTCCACTACAGCTGCAAGGTTCTCTGAAATGATCATTTTTCTCCACCAGCTTTGTCGTGGTCTCCTCTCCTCCAAGAGGAGAATTAGTAGATAAATTTAACCGCCACTGTAAAACCACTTTAGATGCTGTTGGCACATTTAAGCCCAGACAGGTTTCGAGCCAGAGTAACACACCATAACATCCATCATATTAAAAGGAGACTGCGGCATAAGAAACCATCCTAAATGTAAGGCCCCGGAAACAAAACATTCATAACACCTTAATGAAGAAATACCAACTGAAATACAATGAGAAAACCATTTGCTTATTCTATAACAATTTTTTTTTTTTGTAGTTACGGAGTGGGAAAAAAAAATCAGTTTAAAATCGCTCTTTACCACACCCAAAAGTAAACAGCCAATAAATAAATAAACGGTATATGCATACTTTGATAGGATAGGTAAAAACGACCTGCCCAAAGAAATTGAAGTAATACGTAGATAATAAAATAAAAAAATTTTATTATAGAAAAAATAAAAAAGATCTGCCTCAGTAGCTAACTAATTCAATTAATGCTCATTTATTGCTGTCTATAATGAGTCAGAGAATAACCAGAATATGATGTTTTTCTGCAATAGTAGCTAGTTGGCTAAGAGCAAAAACTGTTAGCCCAATCCATTTACAACCTGTTGCTGGGCAACCAACCCTTTTCTTCTACTTTCTGGCCTGAAGCAGAGCTCTGTACTGACGCACATACAAGCAGGCAGCTAAACAGTGTGTGTGAACAAAGATCCTGCAGAGTTATCCTCACCATAAACTGTTATGCCTTGTGGATTTTTTTATGGGTATCAGTAATCAGTTTATCAGCCTCCGAGATGGGAGCGTCGATGGCCCTTGCATGACTAGTAAGTCTGTGGACCTTGTTTCTGAAAGAACCATTTTTTAAATTGGAAACACTAAAGAAAACGTGAACATGATCAGAATTTGTGAACATGGTATTCTCAACCTCTACATTAATTCTACATATTCCTCTAAATGCTCAGTGGCCCTAATTGAAGTGGCTTTTATTCTTGAATGGAAAAATGAACCATAAGTAAGGAGAAAGATGACAATGTCACTACAGCGGATGTTCCCCGGTCATTCGTGTCAATTGTGTCACAGCATCTGAAATCAGTTTTGAGCATGGAGGCCCAGCAAATGGATAGCAAAACTTAATCTAACATTATTACATTTTAAACCATCAAATTTCAATGCACATATGTGTACTGAAGTTAAGTAAATCCATCACCACGATAGCTAAGTCACCATTTAATATAATTTAAATAAAGCCCCTGTGAGCATTTCACTATCTATTTTATATTCTATTTTTAGTCAATCTATTTATCCTATTGAAGTGAGAACCGCTTGTGTAATAACTTAAATCCCTTTCTACTCATTCTGACAAGGCTGACACTCTTGAGACAGGGTAATCACCTGTTGCGCAACAAAGTCTGTTTACAGGGATGAAGCCATTACAGTCATTCAGCTTTACCAATGTAAAACGGAGACTTGTTAGAATTTCTGTACAATACAGTACGATTTTGGTGAAAAACATTTTAGGCTAACTGATTGGATCAAGGGCAAAAAGGAGATTGACACAAGTAATTATTAATGCTGCATTAAAATTAAAAGTAGAAAGGTTTGACCTAAGAGCTAACGGAAACCATCGGGTTTCTACACACAATAATACCAGGATATATGGGGGGGCAAATAAATTTGACAAGCAGTCAAAAATTTCAGCCGCCACAAAAAAAGTTCCTAAAGCTTGTCCAAGTATATTTGGGCAAAACACACTGTAAGAGCTGACATTGATCCGATTAAAGGAAGCAAATACCGAAGCGAGTGGAGCTGGTTCCCGGTGCTCGAGCGAAAGCTTTTACCCTCCCACTCGCCCTGACCTACGGACGGGCCTCACTGTGATCAAGCACAGAGTGGTGACTCTAAGCCCAGCACACGACAGATTCCTGATGCCTTGGCTGCTTGATAGCGAGCTGCTCTCAGCCAGTCTTCAGCGCCCAGATTGAAACTAAGCCATCTGTGGGGCTTAAAAAGGCTGCTGCTGATACACTGACAGGCCTAGAGAGATCACTTTGACTGCAGCTCTGCTTCCAGGACCACAGTTTTTTTGCACAACCCCCAGTGGTATTGCAAACTGTCATTAATTAAGTTAAGTATGAGTCCAAGTGCATAATAACAATAAAATAGTTATATTATGTTGTGTTTCCTTTTTTTCCAAAGTTGATGAAGCAGTATCTGAAACCTGGTATACAATATCAAAAAAATACATACACTACTGTTCAAAAGTTTGAGGTCACTTTGAACTTTCCTTGTTTTCCATGAAAACATACATGAAATGAGTTTGAATAGGAAATATAGCAAAACGAATAGGAAATGTAGTCATTGAAAAGGTTTAAAATAATGATTTTTTTATTGAAATAATAATTGTGTCCTTCAAACTTTGCTTTCGTCATATAATTCACCATTTGCAGCAATTACAGCCTTGCAGACCTTTTTGCATTCTATTTGTCAATTTCTTGAGGTAATCTGAAGAGATTTCACCCCATGCTTCCTGAAGCACCTCCCACAAGTTGGATTGGCTTGATGGCCACTTCTTACGTGCCATACGGTCAAGCTGCTCCCACAACAGCTCAATAGGGTTGAGATCTGGTGACTGTGCTGGCCAGTCCATTATAGACAAAATACCAGATGACAGCTTCTTATGTCATATAGTTCTTGCATAGTTTGGAGCTGTAATTTGGGTCATTGTCCTGTCGTAGGAGGAAATTGGCTCCAATCAAGCGTCATCCACAGAGTATGGCATGGCATTGCAAAATTGAGTGATAGCCTTCCTTCTTCATGATCCCACTTGGAAATCTCAGTCTCAATCAGATTAGTGGAAATGTATTTCTTTAGTTATTAGGAATAAAATGTCTGTGCTAGTCTTCGAAAGCACCCCCATCCCAGTTTGTACGTACATCGATGTACATATTGCAGTCGCATCTAACCAAGTCAAAGCACCTCACTTATCTGAAATTTCCGCGCATTGAATGCTGACGAGATGGGGAAAAAATTTCAAATGGGCAAGTTCTGAAACGCTTCCCAAACCGATTATTGTGCTACTGTGCGATTATGAGTCCTATTATCAGGCTATGGAGTAACTTAAGTTAGACTTGGCAGCTACACTTTCTTTATCCTAAAATTCACAATATGACATTTCCATTAAAATATATACAGAATATACGATCGCATCTGGCCTTTTATGATTATTATTTGGAGTATTTTTATGTGGATCATTTTGCAGTTTTAGACTACCATTTGTCTGCACCCTGCCTCATTTCCTTCAACTTGCATAGACCGGAGTGTCCCCTGCCTTTCTTGAAAACTCTAGCTCATTTTGCTATTGCAAACCTTGTCGTCAATGGGAATAATAATAAGTACAAGATTATTATTGTTTTGATTCAGTTCATTCTTTCTTAGATATCAGTCTCGAATCAAGTCGATTACATTGATCAAAGTAACTTAATATTAAAGGGCTCTTAATAGGGTGCCCTTATCATTATATTTATTTTTATGATCTCTGAATGTCATGCTGGATATGTTACTCATGTTGACTCGTTAAAATGTCATGCTAGTATATACTATACGTGTTTTATTTGGCTACTAGATCACTCATAAATATATATGATAACCTTTACAAGGGCATTGAACCAATATATAACAGATTATATAATATATGATTAATTAAAACATACTATAACACATTTGTTTCCATGGCCACTTATCCGCATTGGGTAGCAGAGCCAACCCCGGCATACACAGAGAGGGATGCCAGTCCATTGCAGGGCAGGAAACCAGGGGAAACCCACGTGTACATGATCCACACGGACAGTGTGTGTGCAAGATCTGCACATCCACCCTATAATGTAATGTGATACAATGTAATATAATATACTACCATGCACATAGTGAAGACCAATGCTTGTGTTCTTGTGAAGTTTGGTAAGTTATTTCCCTTCTCTCTATGCTGATGTATGCAATTATCTGCTTGTTTATGTATAAGCATATTTTTACAAGCCTAAATGTGTCTTTTGATGTGACATTTGCCTGTTGGGGGACAATCAAAGAACAACTGGAATCTGTGTCATTGCAATGTGCCAGTGTGATTTATTGCACTTGTATGTGTCCTGTAAAACACACCATAAATGACTAAAACTAAATGCGGCTGGAGATAAAAACCCAAAAGCTCCAATTTGGCAAAACGGGATAAATCAAAGTTTATAAGTCCAACATCCATTTAAAAGTAATGACCCAAGCATGACATTCAATTTAGTGAATATATATAAAGAGTGAAAAGTTATTCTTATTAAATGGTGAAATGATACAATACGTTGCTGCCATAATGGCGGAATGGTATGAATAAACCACTACATCACACTACAAATAGTATTTGCTTCAGGTCTCTTAACAGAGGTGGCACATCAGCTTCTACAAAAAATTCAAGACTTTACAAATGTCTAACTTAAACATTAGAAGTCATAACCAGTTTTGTTGTGCAAACTAGCCTTTGGATAAAAACACTAGCCACATGAATAGCTTTAGCGGTCATATGGTAATTTATTACAAAATGTGCTATCAATCGTAAGTCAATTTAGCCCAAAGACCTCTCATTTAATTATACCATTCTTGCCTACTAGGCCTCGCACTAAGGCTTTGTGTATAACTGTCCTAGACACACCTGATATGTCAACCCTTTCTTTTTACAACATCAAATTCAAAGCTGGTCCCCCCCCCCATCTGTATACCTTAGCCACTCAAACAGCCGGTGCCCCCTCTTTCCCCTCAGCTCCACCATCGCAGCCTTTTTGTCACCTTTATCCTCTTTTCTGGTGGAAAAATTCCTTCATCCAGCAGGCCAACCTCTTCTCTCTTTGCGGCTTTTCATCTCTTTGAGATAGCAGGGCTTTTACATGCAGTGATTCGCTAAATACAATACATATGCAGATGCGTTTGTTTTTCGAGGATTAACATTCAAAACAAATACATAAAAAAGATGCTTTATCTTAAAATGTGCATGAGCATGATAAATAGATATATTTTCTCCAACAGAGATAATCAGTTCCAAAAGAAAATTACATTATTTCCCAAGCCTATAAATAACACATATTTCAGGTACTCTAAGATAGCATTATTGATGGAAAGAGAAACAAGCACTTCCATTTATCTGATTTATAGTCAGAGCACTGAATGTGCCGCCCAGGAGGAGTTTAGGAGATACTGCCGTTTACCAAGATAATTCTGCACTATCAATGCCAGTTATTAAATCCTCAACAGCTAATGTAAACTGGAGACTTTACCTTGGGGACACTGAATATAATATTAAAATATTGGAAAATACCTGTAGGGTTTTGTTGTAGATGGGGAAAAATATAAGCATACACCTTAAAACAAAATGAGGTGTAGAGTATCTTCTCATGGTAGAAAACCATTTTTTTTATATTATAGATTGAATTCATTACTCTTATGGATTGTTTGCTTTTTATCTAACAGATCAGTGATAAAAGCTGATTTCAGCTTCCACCGCTAAAAAGATACATTCCAAGAACCAGGGGCGGTGGCCAAAAGGTATAACCCACTATCAAATAACAATTTAGTCATTGCAAACACAGACAAGAACCCCTCCTTTTTATTCTCCTCAGTATCTCAGATGACAGAACAGATGGCCATGTTATGGTAGTTATGCAACTGGGGAACATTGTTGTTCTCTGAGCAGCCTGCAGACAGCAGGAAGAGGGTAATGTGAAAACTGAAGATGGCCTTCTCCTTCTTCTGCTCCTCAGTCGACTCACAACCTCCCCCTCTCCCTCTGCTGCTAAGAGGGACGGGAAATGTGACACTGGCCCCCTTGATTAAACCGTGGCCTTCACAATCATTGTTATCTTCAAGGACTGCAAAGTTCCAGTTAAGTTAAAGCAACAAAAAGATTAGATCTTGTAAATTCAGCAGTCAAAACTAAGTTCAAATGAGGTATCTCGTATTAAATAATTTTTTTCTGAAGTATCTGGGATTGGTTTAACCACTTTCTGACCCCCAAAACCTATGAATGTCCCAGCATTACAGTTCAATCTGTTCCAAGATGAACATTTTGTTGTGGAAGATGAACTAACTTAAAAAAGGATAGTTTAAGGGCGGTGACATTTCAAGGAAAAGGATACTTACTTACTTATGCACAAGTGTAAATTAAATAAAGCAAATATTTTAGTTAAATATAAATACTGTTATACATGGAATTGGCAATATTATTTATATGGTCTGTTATTTTCTTAAACTATATGGTTTGCAAAAAATACCCTTTGTAGCATTGAAACAAATCCTCTCTTTCTCTGCAGATAATGTGAAATGGAATTGTCGATTAAACGTCCGCTGCACATAACACCCAAAAGGGAGACTGAATGGCCAGCCTCGATTTTATCCATTAATATATTTATCTATTAATTTTGTATTCAATGTACAGTGAAAAGTGGTGGCTGGCCGTCAGAAATAATATATAGAATAGGCATCCAAACAGCTGAGGCAGGTAATCTAAAAGATGATAGTTCATACGGTACATGAAGCTAATTATCATTTCTGCTGTCTTGAATAAATCGGAGATCACATGAGCTCACAGAACGCCTCCTGAAAAAGATTTGAGCAGTATTATACAACAGTAAAAATAAAAAAAACATAATGAAAAATATATGGATCCAATTCTAAGACACTGGTCAAAAATCCTTCCATCCTACATTTTTCAGTTAGATTTGATAAGAACTTAGTATAGGCTCTGCTGAGTCAGCTGTGTGATCACATTTAAAAAGGGATGACTTCAGTGATAAAGGGGGGGGGGGGGAGTTTCATTTATAAAAATACATCACGAGACAACCTCCCTAACCTCAAAATTAGGATGGATAAATGAAAAAGGGAGACTAGGACATTTAAATTCAATATAGTTGTAATATAGTATAATTTTTCATTCCGATTAAAATCGGATAAAATGTAATTGATTTACTCCAATACAGCACCAAATTACTTACTTCTTACTACATGCAACCTACAATGTTACAGCTGCTTTCATGGATAATGCTAGTGAGTTATAATGCCAATATATATACATTTATAAAAACATATCTGCATGATTATGAACTCTTTAACTGCGATATCATCTGCGTTAAATTCAAGAAACTAGATGGATCGCTCAACTAAATAATGCGAACCGCATTCAATAATACAAACTACCCAGGTATCCCCAATCCAATCCAAACTGCCTAAGCCCTACTTCCTATTGGTTGAGAAGGGTTCAACTGTTTTATTGGCTCAAAAAAAGAAATGGCCATGTAATGGAACTTCACAGCCTGCAGACGAACATACTACAAGAAACAATCATATTTTTTAGATCAGAAAAGTACAGCAGGCAATTACATTAGCCATAAACTAAATAATGTTGCTGCTGCTCTGTGCAGGTTTGAGGGGCCCCATAAAAGGTGGGGCCCTGGGTTTCAGCCTTTCTAGCCCATTAAGTTAAAACAGCCCTGCTTAGATTAAAGGTACAAAGGTACCACCATTGTTGTACCAAAGGTACCACCAACATACAACATGTTTTCAATAGAAAATAGACAAAGCCCCTTTCAAATATCAAGACGTATAGCCGAGATATTAAATTATTCTGCGTCTACTTGCAATTATTTAGTCCATTTATGTTATGTATTTAATATATTTAACAAAACAGGAACATTGTTTAACTCTAAGAGAAATAGCCGTAACCTAGTAAAATAAATTACCAAATACTAATGAGCATTGTATTATAAAGCAATGTTGGAGAGCCCCTACTTCAAAACTGATTATTAAAACATAATCAGAAGGGCTAAGCTGCAAAGGCAGTGTGTTGTCAAACAAATGATTAATGATGTTTGCGCACTATTTATTTATTCAGTGCTAATCACTGAGATGCTCTGATTCAGTGTTTGTAATTTTAGCAGAACAGCTGGACAAAATTTATAGACCTGGGTTTTAACTGGAACAATTTCTGTTAGGGCATGTTCATACCCCCAATCATGAACATTCATTAAATCGTATAAAATATTCTGGTTCTACTAGCATATTCATATTTTTAAAATGTTCAGGGTATTTATACAGAATACGTGACATTGCAGAACTTTTAAAGTAACGATTTTTTCAGTTTCAGTCTCTAGGAAGCATATAAATATGATTTAATTTGCATCTGGTTACATCTAAAAAAAAAAACTGGCATAAACAATATAATATGCTGATGGAATTCTGAGGCCGTTTCATGAATTTAAGGTTTAAGTGAATCCATATGTTATTCAACTGAAGTTCTGCTGCTAGAACCATAGGGGGTTATTCTCGCTGGTTAATCAACTGAACAAGAGTAGAAAAGTGTTTTTTAATGCCTATGACTAAGTTCATTACTGACACCTCATCTGGAGAAATCGGACGCCGTGTGCAATCAGCTGTCAATGCCATGGAAAAATTAAGAAACAAATGTCTTTGTAGCACGCGAGCGGCCAGAGAACGAGGCATTGGGGGAAGGTTCAAGCCTTTTATTTGGCATAATCTAAACAACTTATAGTTCCTTTCAAACAAATAAACAACTAACTAAACAACTTAAAACAGTATTACTTTTGGGTACAACTATCAGCAGTTCACAGACTAACACACCAGTGTCCATCCATCCAATTCCTCCTCTTTGAGCCAGGCTCTTTAAAGGGCCTGGGATTGTTGACATCTGAGTGTGATCACCATTAGTGGAACCACACTCAGGTGTCCGATGAGGTTCAATTGGAGGGCGTGGCCCCCCCTCTCTGCATTTCTGCCAGTCCATTGTCCTGCTTGGGAGGGCATGGCTGCCAGCTGCATGCCACAGTCTTATTTTCTGTGTGAACAAAGATGCAATTGTAAAGGCAGCAACCTCCATGTGCTGGAGATAAGGAAAGATGGGTGGATATCGACACTGTAGGTGGTAAAAAGTTTGTTTAAATACAGCTATGCCTACTTTAAAGGGCCATTTTGCGCAAACTTTTCTCGGAAAATGCATCCAAACTGAGTAAAGAAAAGTAACTTAAAACTCAAAGATTTTTTTCATCGATGATCAAGATGACCTTGTTTATGTGCTTACATTTTGCATTCATCACCTGCTGAACGTTCTGTGACAACTTGGCTGCAACTCAAACCTACAGCCTTGTTGTGGTTGGGACTCCCTGGTTTAAAAACATCATCCTGTCAGCCAAAATGCTTTCAAATGATGAAAAAAGAGATTGATGTGAGCTGTAATTTCTCTCTGTATAAATCTCCCAATGTAATCCTGTTTGTTTCCCCGGAGAGAGAAGGCTGACCAGCTGCAAAGCAGGTCGTTTGGTCTCTGGTTCTGCTTTGAGATAGCTGGTCAATAGTGCCAGTTTGTTATTGAAGGCCCAGTTTTACTCATTGCTAATCCAATCAACGGCGAGTCAGATGGGGAAAAGGATTGATCAGTCGGCAGTGTCCTGTGACTTTAACGGAAGACCTGTTCAGTGCAAATTATCACTCAGCTTTAATGTCTTCCCGATACCTAATTATACAGAACACAAATTAAAACCTTGAGGAACATCAAGGCTTTAATTTATGGGCCACGTCTGTGCAAAGTTCTTACCTGGCCCATTTTTTTTTTCTTCAAGGTACTGCAAAACTTCATTTGCTGTGCAATGGTGGATGACGGCTTAGATAACAAAGAGATAGATGGTTCCATAGATGGATAGATAGATAACACAATTCGTTAATTGTCCCTAATCTACCAGAGCTAACCTTGAGGAATAAAATATTATTCATATTATTAAATTGGCACATAGGAAGGAACAAAGTGCTTCAATAATATATTGTGAACTTCTGAATACCTTTTACTGAATTAGAATACTTGTCCCATTTTCACTTTGATAACCTTGTTACAATTTCAGATTCATAATACTATTAGATGGTTACTGAAATGAAATAATTTTTCATGTTTAAGCAAAACTGAAGCTACAGTTCTCTGATGGTGCGCATATGAAGGCATACAATAGGACAATGACCCATGGATTATGTTTTGTCCCATTTTGAAAATAGTGCTTATTTGGAACACTAGTTCTTATATACGACAAACCCTAGTTGATTCTGCAGAAGAAGTGTAAGCATTACTGTAAAACATAAATTTGCAGGTGAGCAGGTGTTGGACATGTATATTTTTGGAATTTACCTGGAAGCTGTAGGTAAGCTTAAATAATGTGCTTAACCTGCATAAATCTGTTGGGCAAATATTTTCAATGCTTGCAGGTTTCCACCCCGGGTGACAAAGTAAGTTTTAGCAAAACCAAGGAAACTTCAACATGCTGAACCTTATCATGAGTCATCTCTCACAATTATTTGACGGTTGGAAAACTGATCAGCTGAAAGTAGCTCTAGTAGCTCTCCCCCACAGCAATTTATATTAATTTTTATGAGCTATGCTTATATTTGTGGTGCCACAAACCCCCACATGATGCCCAGCAAAGCCAAGCTAAAAATTAAACTCTGTGGAAACTTTCCTTTCACTGTTAAGGTGTATTCATGTGAACAATTCACATTTTTCAAATGCGGTCACATTTCTGCAAAATATTGTTACCATTCCTTTGACTGCATCCAAATCTCAGAGGAACTTTTCGACACAGGAAAGAAATGTCTGAAGACTCACTGAACACTATTGCCTGATGCTTTCAACTGAAAGTCAGCTCATCCAGAAAACTTCTTTGACTGAAAAATCACAGAAAAAATTGAAAATCCAGCCATGCAATTCTTCATTAATTTAAATATTCGTATTACTACAAATTGCTTTGGTTTGTCCAAATGCAACGTGGTATTTGAAGGTTATTGTCACACACATCACTGGCACACATGTAAATTGTCCATTAACAATTTTTAGGTCTGTAGGGGACCTGTTACATAGGGAATTGTTATAATAAGGCTTTCTGTTGATTTTATGTTATGAGCTAATATTTTCTTTTCAAAAACCGAGGACCTCAAAAAAACAGTCACCATTGTGGACAATATGTATGTATACCCCAAGACTGAAACTATTAAAACTGTTATGGATGTAGCCTGTTGGGCTATACTTACCAGATTTAACTCCTACATGGTCAACATGTGTTTGTATGCATTATAAACCCACATTTAATGAACGCCATGAATATTTTGCCAATTACCTTTATAAGACATCCTTCTTGGGTGGTATATATTTCAACAGTAATGTCACAACATGTCTTGCTCCCACTCGAATAAAACAAGCAGATTCTCTACTGCAATTAAAACTAGTATTAACTCTCTGAAGGGATGCTTGTTTTGCTCAGTTTACCATCTTGTTGCTTCCACAGACTGAGGAACCAAATTACCAGTTAGCCTTTGCATATCCAACTTCTGTCAGATCAGAGGTTAAGGAGAAAGACATCTTCTAACTGAACAATAATTAATTGACATATTCTAATTTAACAATAATTAATTATTTAGAATACTTATGATTTAGAATACTTAATTGAGCAATGAAGACCCCAGGTGTTATGTGTTTTAAAAGGCAAATTCAGGCATAGGACTTTAAGGAAATGAATCAGACTATATAAGCACATAACATCCAGCCTTGCTGAAACATGCCAGGGTTCAATGCTGGGGAAAGATCACAGAATTACAGTTCAACTTTCTAATGTCAGGCAACATGAATATGCAGACACTGGCTGTACCACATGTCATGGTAGGAAGGAAGCAAATATTTTATACCTCAAAAACCCTGCATTGGGCTGTTTTTGTAGACTGAAGCAGCTTTGGAAGCCTCCAAAGAATCCACTGGGATACTGAAACTGTGCTGTTAGAATAAATTTACAGATTTAACAATGTTATAAGTGGAATTGCAGCTTGCGTTTATCCCAAGTCCTTTAAAGTCTCTGTGGTCACAATTATTTATCATGCATTATTAATTCGCTTGGCAGACAATCTTATCCAGGCCAGCTTTCATAGCATTAGCAGACCAAGGTGCAAAACACAGTGCAAATACACACAATTTGAATTAAAAATATTATTTCACACTATCACATGAAAAGAAAGAATTTGAGGCTTTCACTGGACCGTTCCGAGAATAAAAAATAAATAAATTCACTGGTGCCGTACAGTCTCAAGCTTATGATTTAAGACCTGAGTTCTCCATCATGAGTTATAAATGTAAGACTTAATATCTAAAAATACAATATAGAAGCATATGCATTTCTTATAAATCTTTTGCTTGAGTAAATATAAACCGTAGCTGCAAATCTGAAGGTTAGCACTGACAAGAAGGTTAAGCACAGGATCTCACAGGACTAAGCTGTCTCTCCTGCAATATGTTTAAATGGCGACTTTTGATGGTGTTTTGTGGAGCTGCCAGTTCATTTAATGCATAGCAATTAAATCTGTCCAGGTTTATATTGGGTTAAATTATATTGGGAAAATTATGTTAACCTACTTAAAGTACCCACTGTCATTGTACAAGATAAATATATACTGAATACAATAATTGCTTATATTCAGCTCTGATATTAATGAACCATATAAACCATGGTTTATACCATATAAACTGATTTTTTTTGCTTGTCAGACATTTCCTGATTCTGCTTATCCTTGAATCGTCTTGAGTTCTGTTATTGAAAATAGTTTCGCCATATACTTTTAAAACAGCTTAATGGCTCAGGTATCTGTGTTTACTGAATACTGATAAGACAAATTGATTGGCCAAATGGCTTAAAAGGTTTTAGGTCTGACACGTTACAGCTATACACATTGCGAGATCTGAGAAGTTCCCCTGTTCCCCTGATCCCCAGTCACATTACTTGACCACGGGGAAGCAATCAAGACTGTCATTCTGATCATCATGATTGAGGTTATTATTAGCTTCGACAAGGTTATTCTGATTCGAACCAGATAACTAGCAAATTTCAAGCATTTCCAGCAATTCAAAATTATTCAAATTGTAAGTAACAGGTTATAAGACCACACCTTAAAGTTGATGTTTAAATGTAATAGGCAAAGAAAACACATCTAATGGGTCTGCATTGCGAGAACTGTGCTTCTTTCAGCAATGTATTTATCTACCAAGGATTCGGTACCCACAAGTTTGCTACAGGGTTTAGCGCTGTATTAATGTTTGCACATGCATCCTTCACTCTGAAAGAATTCAGACAAAGGTTTGTGGCTGAAATCAGTAACCCTTCGGGTGTGTTATTTTCATTTTATCTCCAGTAGTCGCAGTTAAATGATTGCGCAAAAATACTTGATGGCTCCTGTAAAAAACGTGGGCAAAAGTCACCGAAATCTCTGCAGCCTGTTCCAACCAAGAAATTGCAAAATCACAGGAAAGGTGCAAATCTGCAAATCTTGTTAAAAGCAATTTCCAAGCAGGAGGACAGCCTTCAAGAGCTGTCAAAAAAAGCTGGTTCCTGCTCCAGTAAGGATTAAGTTGGCAGGTGGTCGCAGAATTTCACAGCTGAGTGCCAGTCTCTTAAAGGTTGATTCATGCGGCCTCAAAAATCTGCATTTATTTGATTATAGGGAAATGGGCTTTATATCAATTTCTAAATGTAAATAATAACTACGGGACGTGTTCTTGTTATTCTCAAAAAAAATGTTCATTTGAATGTTCCATTCAACACATTTATTTGATTCTTCATCATGCCAAGGGGGTTTTGAGGGGGTTTAGAGTTATTTAGGTAAATAAAGGCAAAGTAAAATAGTTAATCTGCATTACACTTCCAAAATAAAATTAAAATAAACTTGGAAACACGCAAAGAATTTCAATATAATGTGAGGAATGAAATTATACATTTCAAATTTATCGAAGCACTGATTAATTTAAATAACTGGAGGCAAAATTCTGAACCTGGAAAACATTGAGCTTCTAACTTTGTAAAGCCTTTCCATTTTTACTTTTCATATTGTTTTACTATATAGATACACTGTATGGACAAAAGTATTGGGCCACACCTCTTAATCATTCAGTTCAGTTGTCATTCAGTCCCATTGCCACAGGTGTATAAAATCAAGCACCTAGCCATAAAGTCTGCCTTTACAAACATTTGTGAAAGAATGGGTCGTTCTAACAGGCTCACTGATTTCAAGCATGGTACTGTAATAGGATGTCACCGTTGCAACAAGTCAGTGCGTGAAATTTCTTCCCTCCTAGATATTCCACAATGAACTGTAAGTGGTATCATTGCAAAGTGGAAGCGTTTTGGAACCACAGCAACTCAGCCACGAAGTGGCAGACGATGTAAAGTTACAGAGCGGAGGCGCATAGTGCGAAAAAGTCGCCAACGCTCTGCTGACTCAGTAACTGCCGAGTTCCAAACCTCCTCTGGCATTAACATCAGCACAAAAACTGTGCGCCGGGAGCTTTATGGCATGGGTTTCCATGG
>JAOYSI010009143.1:0-11086 GCA_025775065.1 Hiodon alosoides | reverse complement strand
TGAACATCACAGCACTACATGCACCACACAGAGGAGCAAAAATCAGGAGGAGAAGACAGAGGCATGCATTGTGTGGTAAAAAAGAGACTGGCTTCCTTTGAACCTGTGAGAAAGTCAATTTAAATGTTAGATTTATTATATTTATGTTGTCTGCGTCTGGGTCTCCTTGCTATTCCCTGTCACACGAAACATCTCCTGTTTCATTCATTTCAGAAATAGGAACAAAATGCTCATAACAGCGAAAATCACTTAGTGTGTCGCACAGCACAATAACATAAATGTTAACAACGAAATGTGGCTTTTAAAATATTTTACATATAAAGATTATATATGTGGCATATAATATTGTACCATACAATGTACAGTTTATTCCTCCGTTTGCCGTGAACGTTAGCGGTACTTATAGGCTGATAACTAGAAAGCGTTCGCAATTTCTTCGATAATTTGCAAGGAAAATCTAAGTCAATTTTATTGAATCTGGCGTTTAAGGCATTTCTTCTACGGAGTCGAGGCTGCAGACTAATTTATAATCTTTCCCTGTATAAGCTTATGACTTTAGTTATTTACTTTAAAGTGGACTAATTTCTTATTCTAGAGGAGGGAGGACAGGACGCTGACTTGAACAGCTGCTTCATGACCCAAAAAACTGTCAGTCTTTCCCTGGAATAAATTGTGGAATGTTCTATTTCCTAAAGCAGGGGGATGATTTTCTGCATAACATAATATCCCAATACGATTATACATTTAAGACTATCTAAATCAACTATAGTTATATTATTGAGTAAATACAGTACTTAATCGTTTTTTATTGGAGTCCCTGAATATAAAATTACAAGGGGAGAATAGGAACCTCTACATTCTCCCCCGCTTCACTGAGCTCCGATTCAAGGAGGACCATAGTAGAATCAATTCACAGGGAGGGTAGCTTGAAACCGTCAACTCATGCTTGTGCGCCGAGTTTGTGGAGTGGCGTGTTGGCCAGTTACATTTTAATAGTCAGTGTAGTATCTGTTTTATGTGGTCTCTCTACGCTACATGTCTATGGTTTTCTTAAAAAATTTGAAATAAATGTTTAAAACTGTCACGAAAATTATCCATTAGTTTTCTACCCGTCTTGAGCCAGTTATTTAATGGTGGGGTAAAGTAAGGTTTTGGCTATAATTTAGCTAGATACCAATAATGGCATGTGTTTCGTTGTTCACCTGCAAATCTGATAATAGGGCTTAAAACGTTATGACAATGATGGCTACTACGTAGCATTTTCTGCTACATTAAAATATACATGCAACCCTGGATTAGGGAAATGTGGAAATAGGTTTAGTGGATATTAGATACACATTTCCTTAGCATATGATCAATAAAGCAATAACACTATATAGGAAGCCCATTACAACGAAGGTGCTTTCAATGTTTTAATCAATTCATAGTATAATCTTTGTATTGCATTGGTGACAGTTTCGTTTTGATATATGTTTTCTTTTCCTGAAGTGGCACATTGAATACCAATAGTCTCATTGTAGGTACACACATGTTTCACGTGTAACTAAAAATCAGAAAACAAACTCAAAATACCTTTCAGTCAATGTGCTGTGATGCAATTATTTAAAATATATATAAATATTTGTCTACTATTTGGGTTTTGGGGACACCAAATCTATTCGACTGTCACAACTGTTTTTCCCCACCTTTGTATAAAGACAGATGTAGAATTTTCTTAACATTGGGCAGATGGCTAGATATACATGTCAATGACCAAGCTGTATGACATTCTTTTGTAATTTGAAATATTCAATGATCTCTTTCCACCAATTTGATATCGGCAATTTGATACATTCAGTACTACTCCCGTAACTACGCCCAGGGAGGGTGAGGAGGTACGACTGGGCTCCTCCAATCCTGATCACCTTCAAGCTGTCGGTGTCTTTTCCACACTACAGGCTACTCAGCCCAGATGAGAGTCTGTGTGTGATTCAGTCTGTCTCCCTCAACATGACTGCGGTAGGAGGCACTCCTTAGCAACGAGACTAGGCAAGCCCTGCCAATTTAATCCACCCCTGGCCCGGCCGGTGCCAGGCCAACGTTGTGCTGCCCCGGTCACAATCAGCCGATGACACAGGCCAGCAACTTCCAGCTCAGAGGGCTCAGTCTGCACTCAGGCGAGTGCCTCTACAGACTGAGCCACTCGCAGTATTGGATTGTTAGGTCTACAAAGTATCAATCAAGCGATATTAAGTATCTGAGATGCAATATGCATGAATGAATTAGGATGTCCTTATCAGTCTTTCTTTGCAAAGCCTCACCTCCATCCTTGATTAGCGTCAAATTGCCGTCTTATCGTTTAATCGTTGAACGTTTATCGTGAACGTCTCAGCAAAGGCATCTTTACATTTTTATGAGCCGATTTTGTAGATAATGACTTAGTCCAAACGTTCCACCAATCTGAAAATCCATGATTGAGATGTAGGTCTGCTAAATTTCAGAGTGATTCTCTATGACAAGGAAACGAACTTCCGGTGTGTATAACCACACTAAAATAACATAATTATGTTCCCTTGCAATGTCCCCAACATTTTGCTTGTCAAAAACTGGGATCATGGTCTGGAATGTCATCTTCACAAGAGTTTTCATTAGTATAAATGTAGTGAACATTACGTGTCTAAGTGATTTAATCACTTCCACAGACAAGCATAGGCTGGAATTCAGGAAAAAAATTGAAAAAGGCCCCTGTTGACTGCAATATATTCCTCTAAACTCTTCTAATTTGTAAGGAGGGCCACATCGGTCCTGGGTCTTAAAGGGACTTTTAACCTACTTGACACACATTAACATCAGTGAGTTATTCTATTATTATCTCTGTCACCTGATAGTTAATGTAACGTTTGTCCGTAAAAACTGCAAAAGCCACATTTGTAGTTGACTGATTAGTTTTTTGTCGATAAAACTGCTTGTCCAAAAGGCCAGTCCAGTGAAAGCAGGTGAAAAGCAGCTAGTGGTATTGTGGTTAAGGCGACAGGCCTTGAGCAACCTGAATTGCTTCAGTAAATATCCAGCTGTTTCAGCGCACGGATGCGGAAATTGTATTTTGGATGAAAGCATCTGCTTAAGCAATTCAATTTATTGAAACAAACTATTACTGAGAATGAAGACGCTAAGCGTTCGTACAGTTGTTCACGTGGGAAAATATTGGGCCGATGTTTAATATAAACGGTCTCTAAATTGGTCAAGCAGTTTTCTCAGGTGAACAGGTTTTTCAGAAACCATCTCCAAATATTATAATAGAGCAGACTGGGAGACAATGTTTAAATGTTTAAATTCTGTAAACCAATTTCACACTGGTTAATTAGCATTGACTTCTTATTACAATTTTCACTGACTGGTGGTGTTTGAAATTTGTGTTTCTATATTTCATGGGCACATGAAACGGGCACATTTATTCTGTCGAACATTTGGATTCCGGATTGATTCCGGATTGCCCCTCCCCCAGCTTTTATATTGCATCCGTGCACCCTAATCTTCCCCTCTGATTGTAACGCATTAGAAATTGTACCATGGGCGTCCGCGAAATAGCTTTGATATAAATTTAGTTTCCTCTACTCTGGAGCCTCTTCCACTTCCCTGCGACGGCCAGCTTAAGGCTGACATGGGCCTGGATTAAGAGACTCTCGGTCTGGGGACATGTCTATCAAAAAGACCGACCCAGAGATCCAAACACGTGGAGATGACTTGATCCGATTCGTAATCATCTCAATTCCAGCAAGGCTCCAGCTTACCTCCAGATCGACCACTAATTTTATGGGTGTACACATTACACACGTTGTGTTTTTGGTGGCCACCTGTCTCTGCTTCGATTGGGCAAAATAAAGAAACGGGATTGAATGCAGGCTACGTTCAGTTTCGAAATGCAGGAAATAAATATATGGGGGAACTTCAAAAGAACAATAAATGATGCTCAGTGTTTAAAATGTCATGAAAAAGAGCACCGGGCCACACCGCCCCCCCTTAATCTTCCCTTTTCATTATTCTCTTCACTCAGGCGGGAGCAGGCTGTCTGCGGCGGTGGGCTCGGGCTGCTTAATGCACTGCAGGTTGACTTCAGCAGCCGTTTTCTCCAGATAAGAAAGCGGCGCTGTGTCCTATCGGGGAGAGCTTCCGTCGTCTCCAACCCCAGGGAGTGTTCGCACAGCAGTGAGAGCGGCGCTCAAAGTTGCTTCGCTAGCTCTGTGAATGCCCGAAAGTAATGCAAAGTAGCTTCAATTGCTCTGTGAATGCCAGAGAGTAATGCACAGGAGCTTCACTAGCTCTGTGAATGCTCGAGAGTTATGCACAGTTGCTTCACTAGCTCTGTGAATGCCAGAGAGTAATGCACAGGAGCTTCACTGGCTCTGTGAATGCCCGAGACTGATCCACAGTAGCTTCGCTAGTAATAGCTTCATTTTTCCATTATGACTGGGTGGGTGAAATCAGCAGGGATTCTCTGGGCTGTCAGTGTCGCCGAGAGGGACATGTCTCTCCTCCAGATGGTACTGAGTAGCCTGCAGTGTGAAAAAGAGGCGGTGGCTCGAAGGCATTCTGATTGGAGGAGGCTAATCGTACTTCCCCACATCCTCGTGTGTGGTGACAGGATTCATAGCTAGATGCAATAGCACAATTAACAATTTCAAATAGGAAAACACTAAAATAATTGGCGATTCCAAATAAAAAACAAATTTTTTAAACCGAGGGTAAAGTAATTCAACTGTAAATACCACTTTTGAGCCTAAAAGTACATAAAACAGCCAATACATTTCCAATACGCCTTTCTGGTAGAAAATGTACTGACACCGATACGATGGACCATTAGGATAAGGAGGATGTGCTGTACGTTTAACAGTAAAAAAAAGTGTTCCTAGCCACTTCTTATGGGCTGTTGGCCTCAATGAATGTGCAGAATACACGTATTGGGAGCTGAATCAGACCGCCCTGGGGGCACGTTAGGCACTCAAAGTGGATTTCCGGTGTGAGGCCGCGGAGGGGTTGATCTTCCAGGATCCCCTAGCCGGCTCCAGCAGGCCACACTCGTTATCAATGGAAGCTCAGCTGACCAGGCAACTCATTCACTGCTGATTTATCACCGGTCACATGTTACTGTGCGGCACAATGGCCAACAGAATCCCGGCCCGTGTGCTCTTTGGACGCGCCGTCGCGCGCGTCACCGGCGGAAGCAGACGGGCTTTGTTTCGTCTGCCCGTCACGCTGGTTGTGTCGTTCATTCACCACGTGAGTCACCCTCTGCTGAGTTCTAGCTATGAGTAAGAGCCATTTATTTCAGCTTTCTTAGACCAAACTGGAGGGTTTGCGCGTATACATATTCCCGACATAACATACCGTTTTACAGTGTGTGACATTCACCCCAACTACTTACCATGCAGGAAGAAACTGTGTACTAAGAGTGAACAGGCTGCCTCTCAAAATATCCTAACAGCACGGGCTGAATTCTTCTTGCTGAACACCATATTCGTTTGTTTCATAGGCCAACACCCTGAGATATGTTTTAAACCAGATATAACAGGATTAAGTGTTTTGTACTTAAGATTGAAATGATCGTTTCTACTGTGCAGTCTCAGACACATTCTGACCTGTTAGTGTTTTATATATATGGAAGCCACGTTTATCATTTGGATCTCTTTAATTGAAACTCTTAAAATGTGCCCAAGAACATGAGCACCACACAGGTGGTTAGGAGGAATGAGTTGAAGGTTCGAGGGCCTGACCCAATCGCAGACAGGGTGGGATCACTGAATATTATAAATAGCCATGCTCGAAGCACACGGCTGAGTGTGGAGAAGGTTTGAGTACGGAGTGTTTTTGAAAAAAAAACGTTGGAACATCCGTTGGAATAACCGACGCAAGGACTTGCAGGGCTCTCCCAAACACGCGCCATACCCATTGATCCAAACTTCGTCTTGCGAGAAGACAATCACCCAAAATGCATTGCAGAAGGGTTGAAAAACGAATGCGCAGAAGAAAGAGAACTGAGAGCATAATCGTATTGGCCGAACGCCTCGAAGATTAGATCTCCGTATTGTTAAAACCGTATTATTTTAATATTCAGCCAATTAGAGAGTGATAAAACAGTCCCATCCGCTTAGATTATCTTTGGTTTGCACGGAAATTGTAGACATACTAGCTAAATCGTTCATATTAAATCATATTGTGCATGAATGCCGTATCTATTTTATTTTGTTCAATCCGATTTTTCTAATGTCATTCCAATTTCCACAGTTTTAGTTTCCTAACGCGTTAATGTAGACAAATATTAATAGTGACTTTCGCAAGCAATGCATATACTAACACTGAAGATGCAACAAGTCTTTTAAGTCAGACAACCCGCTACGTACATTTTTTAAGAAGAATCATTTAAAAATGAACTCTGCTTTGGACAGAAATCTTCAATAGGCGGAACAATTAAAAGCTACTTACAATTAAAAACGAATTGTTTAATTTCAAATCAATATGAATTTTCACCAATTGAATATGCGGAATGATAAAACAATTACAAGTTTTTCATTGTTTTAAATAGTTGGAACGTGTGCTTAAATCGCTACATATTGGTACCACATATTGCTCCATTGTGGTGAAACTAAAACTTCCGTCTATTATGGATCGGAGGCGCCACCGTGTGGAGGAAAGTGTAAATTCTCCATTTTATTTTATCAAATTATACAGAGATCGTATTCATCAACAGTTTCAATTATATAATAGAATCTACTCCATATTTCTACCACTCAAATAACTGGAACTGCGGTTAAATAACATTTTGTATCAAAATGGTTCATTAAGTGGAATTAACCATTGGCTCAGACTACAGTGCTACGGTGTTTTTGACAGGATAAAAAACTTAATCTGTAGCAGAGGTCCCCGACTGTTTAACTGCACTAAGTCAATGCTTTCAAAATACAAATACAATAAGGCGTTGGGATTTTAGTTGGATATTCATTTTAGGTTTATTTTATATCAAATCGCATACAGTTCGTATGAACTGGAAAATAAATAACGGTAAACAGGTGAGGCGCGTAGATAGGAGCCCTAAGCAATGGGGACACGCCCAGGCCGGCCAGGATTGATAGCGAAGTTATGGGGCCCCGCCCACAAGTAGGACATCAATTTGAGAGTTTGTGTTCATGGAGCCACGGTCGAGTGTTGTTACATTACAAGAATTTTAAAAGTGAAATGGCCTACGGCTGTCCTATAATACAATAATTTTTACAATAAAAAAAAAATACAAATTTACAGACCATTAATTTAGCCGACAATCTGCTGGATTATGGATAACAGTGATCTGCATTAGTCGTGCTGTTTCGTGATTTGTTGTCATACATTAACACAATGTAAATTGTTTAGTTGAAAACGTAACGTAGTGTATAGGCTAGACTTAACTGCTTAGTTTCTAGAGCACTTTATATAGTCTTAGTCTAGTGGTAACTGGAGCAGGCTTTAAAAATGCTCAGTTATTACACTCAAGCAAAATTAGCTGGTGCCATTCAGGACAATTCGTTTTAAAGTTAGTTAAATTTTTTATCCAACACCGGAATTAAATAATTAGCTCAACGAGCTTATCATGTCTCTTGTCAGTTTTGGCTAGGGTGAGTGGGAACCCGTTGTCCAATTGGGTTGAACCTGGTGCGTTACGTTGGTGTCGTGACTCGGATACTGATCAGTTAGCTGCGGGTGTTTTAATTCGATTTCGCCAGAGGGGGCGCCTTCGCACAGGCTGCCTTTGCACCTTCCGCCTTCGCCCTCAAGACCTGTGAACAGGCCCAGGGCTGCACTGACTGACAGCTGACTACGCCCCGGATCTCGTTACGCACCTGAGTGTGGTTGCACTACTTAGAGCACACTGAGGTGCGTCCCAGCAGGGCTAGTTGGGGGAAGTTAGACTGGAACGCTCCGGATTGGTGGAGGGTGAGCTTTGTATTTGAGATTTTGTTAGTTACATGTTTAGAACTGTTTTAGATAGTTTTCCCCTAAAGGGTGGTTTTCTTTAGAAGTGTGTCTTTTGTTGTATTTGTCTGAGTTCAGTGAATAATGCCTAATAAAAGGCGTCACCAAAATCCCCCGTCTCCCTGTCTCTGTCCACCCCAGGACCGGGCATGCCCAGGCGTGCTACAAACGCCTAGTTCAGAGTTGGAGATAAATGGATTCCAACACTGTCAGAAAAGGCAGTCTGGGGAAATGGTTTGATTGCTCCCCCCGGCGTGACACGATACGTGTGAAAGGAACCGTTTAAATTCCCATGTTGGAAATAAAAACTTCAGAAATCAAATTGTCAGGTGCGGCATTCGCTGAGATTTCCGGAGCCAGACAGAGGAATGTATGCAAAGAATTGTAAAGGGGGAAACTACAAACCCCAGTGTGCCCCTGCCGTTGTCTTACACACCAATGAGAACAGCCGAGGGGAATGAAAAGGGCTGATTATTCTGGGAGGCACAGTGGCTGAGCAGCAGGACCCCGGGGTTTGATTCTGGTCTGTGGGTTTCCTCCATAGGGTCAAAGACTAGCATGGGCAACTGCTAAATTGGCCCTGTGCTCATTAGACGATGCTCATACTTTTGGACTGGACCCAACCTATAATCAGCGGTTTCTAATACTGGCACCTATTTGAGGAGAATGATAATACAAATATCACATAGTGTGCAACACAATGCATAAATCTATAGTTAACTAATCTGGTTAGGATGGAGGTGTGCTAAATCTTTTCCGTGTTAGCATGTTAGCAAGTGTTCCTGCAGGTGCATCGGTAAGTACCTCAAAGAACAAACTGTAACGTCTTCCGGCTACAGTGATATCTAAACTTCAGTCTTCCCGTGGGTCACGTTCTATTTTCTATGTGAGAAGTTTAAGTGTGAATGTAAAGAATATCAACACCCACAGAAGTCTAACAACAGTAACAAGACACCTTTATTTACCTCATGAAACACTTCATTTGCATAATTTTATTGGAAAAAAAACTTTTGAAAGTTTTAAAGGAAACACCATTTTTAAAATTTTGTTTAGTTATAAACAGAAACTGTGACCTTACATTGAATGGCTCTCAGGGTTTCTATTAGTTTTTTAGAAAATGAGGATCGCTTCAGTGTCTACTCAGAGTTGACACACGAAAAAACACACAAGCCTATTACAGTTTCCTGCTCTACTGAAATATCATGTAGATATAAATGTTGAATGCATGCATTATAAATGCCAGATAATAAATAAAATAGAAAATGAGCAGATAGATATTAACAGATTCAAATCACACTGAACCTTACAGTATTGATGACAGATATTTTTGATAAAACAAGAAATGCTTAGCTTAGCATGTACGGTATACATTAAAATATCTATTTTAAGAACATTGTATCAACCATAACTAAACTAGATACACAAAACTGAAAGGGTGTAAAATTATCCAACGAAATACAACGAAAAAACACTTCTTTATTTAACAAACCTTCCAACATAAAAAGAAGTAGTAATTAAATAAATAAACGCAACACACTTTTTGTTCCTTCGTTCTTTTCTCCTAATCACATTGAGTACGCCAGCACAGGTCACCAGGGGTGCTTCACAGGGCAGGCGCGATTATACAGAGTCAGGATTTTTTTAATCTACAAGAACTAACGTTCATCTTTCTGGTGCTATAGAAGCGCACTGCTTCAAAAGAGACCTTTACGTCCTTTCGTCTCCGCTAATAGCTACAGAAAAGTAACGTCAACAGATTAGAAACACGGCTAGGAGCATGACGACCAGGGCAGTGTTTGTCAAATGGAGAGAGGGAGTGAGAGGGAGAGTGAGAGAGAGAGAGAGAGGGAGGGAGTGAAAGAGAGAGAGAGAGGGGGAGGGAGGGAGTGAAAGAGAGAGAGAGGGGTCATAACTTTCCAGTGCCCAACTTATTTTCTTTTTCCACAGGATTTGCAGTCCGTCTAGTAGACATTTTTCACAAGAAAATATTACAGGTATAAAGATACTAGAGAAAGTAGACAAATTGGATCACCCTTTTCTCTGTTGTTGGAAAATAATGATCTGATGAATGTTACAGTGCAGTAAATATGCTATCTCCTAATAAATGTATACATTGTCGTTCATTCGTCCAAAATAAACTTACAACGATGAGAACTGCATACCAGCTAATCTCTGCCGATTTAAATGTGCTTAAAAGTTCCAGTCAGGTTTAGCACCAAAATACGAGACACTCATGCAACTCCAACGTTTCTCATGTAGACTGACTTCCCTTTGTGTATCAGAAGCTAAAAATCACTGTGACTGGTAAAAACTAGGAAAAGTACAACTCAAACAGGACGTAACTATAAACTGAGTTGGACGAAAGATGCCATGCATTTAAAAAAAAAAAAAAAACGTTTTTCGTTTTTTTGTTTTTTTTCCATCCCCGATTAATAAATAAAAAGTGAGAATGTGTTTAAAAACAAGGACTGAAGCCATTAACCCTTTAGATAATGGACTTGTTCAGGTCCACCTTGACTGGGAGCGGTCCTGCCTCCTCATCCGATTCGTTGATGGCCAGGGCAATCACAGGGTTCAGCGGGTAGGGTGTGACTTTATGGACATCCCCCAGGAAATCCTTATCTCCATTGATGCTCAGCTGAAACAGGAAATGAGCCTTACATTCAAAAATAATAAAATCATTATAACAAGGATGATAACGATAACATAACGAATGAAATATCAATATAAAAATGTGCCTGTTTCCTCTCCGCTCTTTACCGTGCATTTCAGAGGTAAACTGGGGTCATCACACTGCACAGGTCTGACGTCCAGACCATGACAAGGACCAAGCAGTAGGGAATGTTGGGACCGTACGGTCAACCGTTCTGAGAGAACCTCGGTTTTCTGCCTCTTAATGCCTTCTGTTTGGGCGCTGGAAGACGACACGTTCTGCACCTACCTGGGTTTACCTGCGCTTTGACGTGCTGCGCGTTTACCTGCACTTTGACATGCTGGTCAGGAGCGGTCACCAGGCTGTGGGGTCACCGGGCTGTGCGTTTACCTGCGCTTTGACATGCTGGTCAGGAGCGGTCACCAGGCTGTGCGTTTACCTGCGCTTTGACGT
>JAOYSI010009142.1:0-11086 GCA_025775065.1 Hiodon alosoides | reverse complement strand
CGTACTCCATTATTCAGCTGCACTTTTTTACCACCGTTTACAGGATAAAGGTCTTGTAACGTCATTAGTTTCATTTTTAAAATGTTGCACGCATGAACCCTTGAAGTGATGCCAGCAATATACTTCAACAGGGCCATTTCAGCGGATCATTAGTACGGCCAAAAGAATCCCGCATATTTTTATCTGAAATTACTGACCTTGTCCCGGATGTGAAACTCACCCGCAAAAGTACATGCTAAAGCCTCCATGGAACGAGAAATAATCAAAAACACATTATATTTTTAAATTACTTCCTATAGGTAAAATAACCTTGGTTAAAAAGGAACGTGTAATTCGTTTTAATTAATGACAGTAATGTTACAATACTTTTCACATTAAAACGGATTATTCATAAGTGTTTTTCAGCACCGTGTTACAATTAGTTTAGACATTAACGTCTTAATGTTTGAGCGTAGATTTGAGTTTTTGTTTGAACACAGGCCCGCATAACCCACACGTTTGGGAACCCCGGACAAAAGCTGTATTGATTGCCGAACAGACCTCAAGGAATTATCTCAGGCCAACAAATCAAGTCTATTGATGGCGAGGGTTAGGCAACATATAAATGGTTTGACAGTTTTTAATCGTGGATTTTGTTAACCACTCACAATAGACTAGACAACAAAATTGTCTGGAAAAACTCCTTAACAACAACTATTACCATTCTAAAACATTAGTGTTTGCTTTCGAACAGAAGGTGGACATTCTTAGTCGAAAAAGAAAGTTATCCACAACGACGTTATAAGACTTTATTAAAAGAAATTGTAAAACAAACGCATCGCACGCACCAAGTTCAGAGTCATTACACAGACCATTGCACACTATCTTTCGTTGAGAAAAGGAGCACCGTTTGACTTCAACGACCTTGTCGAAATCAAATAAAAAGTTTAGGTTTAATGATTATTTTTTCATTCACACAACTGGGTATCCACTGACCAATCAAACAACAGTAAAAGGGTAACGTACCCCTTATCAGTCCGCTGTCATGCCTTCCAATGGACACGTTACTACATTGTTAGTTCTCACACCGCCACAGAACGATATTATCTGTCTGTTCTCCGGCATAACATACAGCGGTTTGGAGCCACGATACAAACAAATGCCATTCTAACTACTTAAAAAACAATGCAGCTGAATAGGTGAGACGTTTAAGAGCCCAACACTTAAAAATCACATAAGTAATTTAAGAGCAGCACATTTCCAAGAATCAAAATATATAATATCATATATATATGGGTATACAAACTCACACGCTCAAGCACAATGCATACTATACAAAAATACATCTGTATGAAAGCACTGAGGAAACTCCTGGAACAACTTTATGCAGCATATTGTTTAAGAAAAATACAATATATTAGATCACTTATTTTAGAAACACTTCTTCCTGAATGGTTTCCTTAGTAATAGAATCGCACCAATTCCACAGAAAACCCCCTATTATGTATAGGCTCCATGGATACTCTACTTTTAAGTACTGTTTTATTGACTGTCCACTTAAGTAGACTTGGAATGCATCCAAAAACATTCATAAAAAAAAAAAAAAAAATCACCTTCTAGACAAAACGTGAGAGAAATGTGTATCCTTCCCAACAAACTAAACAGGAGTATATAAGTGCCGGAAAAAAGACGGACCTCGTTTAAAGCTATAGGCCAATTAAACATGAATAAATGAGATAGGAAGACTAAATATGCACACATTACTAATATTTCCATGAACTGACTGATGGGTTGAGAACCAGAGGTCTCGCCAATGATCTTTGAGAAACTCTCCACAACAAAGACCCCACTAAGTGCTAAGTTAGAAATGGCGTGCATCTTTCAACACATAAGTAATCGAGGTATTTGTATGGTAATTAACTATATTCATTTAAAATATACTGAAACTTTGTCTGGAGGAAAAATTTTATCTTTTACCAAGTTCCTCATGGGAATATTCACGTTTCAAGTTTCCATCTTCACATGAAACATCCTTACGTTATTAAGAATATAACTTTTGTCTATGCTAAAATGATTCAGCACAGAACTCCTTTGACGAGGTTCCATTCCAAACGGGATCAGCAGTCAGACCGTTATGTCAACTTGCGATGGAGATTAATTTGAACCGTATTTACACCGTGTAGGCTCAGAGGTGCAGTCCCTTCCTTATTACTTGCGATGTCGGCTAGACGTTGTTTTCAGTGAGGGTTTCTGGATTGCGATCCCCTTTAATGTCCTGCGGGGGGCAGTGAGGGTCCACACTGCACGCAGAGCGTTTTGCACACTGGTCCTGCCTCACGCCCAGCGGCCACTGGACACGAAGCTGCGGCTGAAGGAGAAGCTGACGTCTGAGTTTTTGTGCTTCCCCCAGGCTCCGAAGGGCACCACGACGATCGTGCCGTTGTCCTCTGAGCCGTACTGCAGCGCCTGCGGGGGGAGGGACACGCAACACGCTACTCGTCAGGAGTCACCACGCGGCATTGCATCGCAACGGCACGGGTTCAAAACACGCGGCCACAACATCGGGCAGAGGGGACGCGCCCTTTACCTGCTCGGATATGAGCTGCGCTGCCTCTTTGGGGTCATGGCACTGGCTGATGACATCACAGATCTCCTGGCTGTTCATGATGAAGTTGATCCCATCCGTGGTCAGCGCCAGAAAAGTGTCGTGAGCGTGGTGCAGCTGAAGGAAGACGATGAGCGGTCGAAGGAGCATATAAAAAATAAATGCATTTGCTTTTTAAAAACACTCAAACTGGGTCTTTTGGCCCAAGGGCGAGCAGCAGAACCAACAAGGTTGAAGGTAACTAAACACGGGCATGGCGCACTCACAGTGATCCTCTTGGTCTCCGGCTCAGCAATTACGCCCATGTTCTTCAGGTCAAAGTCCCCAATGCTCCGCGTCATGGCTAGCCTGCCATTGACGTGTGGCTGCCCAAGGCTGTTCCAAGTCACGAAACCTCCACTTTTCCTTATCCTGCGAAGAAGAAGAAAAACACAAAACATAAAACACCCCTGTGGCCACCTTTCCATAGTAAAGACACAAGACATTCTGACATCGGCCTGTGAGCAGTTTTCTGTGCGTCGAGACGCGGCAAGGGGGGCAATACCTCTCCTTCTCGTCTTTCCTCTCGGGGGTGTGGTCCACCGTCAGCTTGAAGGCCTTCCCCTTGCGACAGAGCAGGGCTCGGCTGTCCCCCACGCTGCCCACCGCCAGCTCGATGCCGTCCCTCAGCAGTGCCACGGTGGCGGTGGTTCCTGCACTCAGCAGGGAGTCTAGAAGAGCACAAGGACACAAACGTCAGCACGGGTCACGCCGCCTCCCCTTCAGTGTCCAGTGGCTCCACTCATAGCATTGGGTAAGGTCGGGGTTAGGTTTAGGGCACCGCTGAAGGAGTCTACCACCACAAGTGGAAAATGACAAACAAGATGGGGTGTTTAATACAGCAGCTACAGGCTTAATAGTACTGAATATTTAACAACGGCAGTGTACAGCTCACAACTTAAGACGGACAAATAATTAAATAAAACCACGGGGCATCAAACTAAATCTTTGCCATCCCTGTAACAAGGCTCGACAGTCATTGCAACGTTCTCCTTATAGTTGCAAAAAAAGTTTAATCTCTGTGTCATACACAGAAAGAACTGCTTGAGAAAGAACTGCTGCACATAAGGGTAATATATTCCACAGGCCTTAAAGAAAGAAGATCCTGATTTGCTTACACACAGATAAGCCATCGTTTTACTGCATCACCAGCTTGGATTAAAATAGGTTCTTCAATGTAACAGAAAAAAGCCTTTGATCAGAAACCAACTGACAGATTCTGAGTAACATCCTTTTGCTCCAAAAAATTTTCAGAAAAATCCGGTCAGCTCTCAGACCTCGAGCACATGGGCGCCACACTAATTCGACCCCGTGTCTGAATGTATTTCAGCTGAACTGCATGCTTACCTACAGGAAAACAAGAAAAGTGAAAGGCAACCTTTTAAAAACAGGGGGAAAAAAAAATCGGGAAGGAGCTTACAGGGAATGGTAGTAAAGGGGGGAATTTCAAAGGCAAATGTTAATAAAGTTAATAAAACTATTAACTTTATAACAGAGAGAGAGAGAGAGGAGGGGGGAGGCTAGCAAAACTCCATGCCAATTATAAGTCCACCTCCTTGAGATGTATGACACCGACCTAACCCTATCAGATGCTGTTCTGAACAACACGCAAACAGAGGCAAATTAGAGATTTCACACATGGTTCCAGACATTTCATATGAAACTGCAGTAAACCCCTGTGACGAGATCACCAGCGGCAGGTGTAATGGATAATAATTGGCCTATTTTTTACCCGATATATTTACAAAACAGGGCAAACTCCCAGACTCAAATTCAGAATATTTAAAGCAAACCAGCAGTAAATCTATATACAATAACAAAATAATAATAAAGGAAGACACACAATCAGTAAAGGTAGGCTATGTCTTCAAAAGGCATTAATGACAACTTCTTTTAACACAGCTCCAACTGCACAACCATTCTCTTCCCACACCTTAACCACAACCATGCCATTCCTGGCTTCACTCAAACTTTATATACACGAGTAGCCCAATCCAGGAATATAACATCAGGCATTAAAAGCAAATAAGTCAATTAACACAGAAGAAAATATTACCGTGGCAAGAATTAACAGTATAAGAAATGAAGGAAAAAGGGAAATGCAAAATAATAAAACCAACATTTCCATTCCTCATATATTACAAACATGCCCGCTTTCTCGCTGTTACCTTTTTTACCGCGTTACCGGTAATTCGTTACTGGTAATTTCCCCTATGAAACACCAGAGGCCGCCAGTACAACAAGTGGTTTACAACGTGCAGTCTTTCCACCCAAATAAATCACTATCTTTCCACTAATCATGAGTAGCCTACGTCAGTGTGACGTGGCAACGCAATTTATTTTAAAACAACGGTAATGTGCGCACTACAAAAAATACAGAACCCGGCTTAAATTGCCTTCCCTGTCATGTTTGAGAAATCGTCCAATGTCCACGTAGTTCGGATCTAACAGTAACCCGCGAGTTAGAGGGAGTCATCACAACCAGGAACTTCAAGAGTTGCCATTGACAGTTCAGCCTGATAACGTAAATCCAACATGCCTATGGAACCATAGGACAAAAAAAACGTTCACCCATCACAAGAAAAGCCATCCTAGCAGAGTGTGCTTGATGGGTAGTTCATTTTTCCTCCTTCAATTTTACAACTGAAATGAAGACAGGTAAAAAAAAAACCTTGCATGTTCCCGTCTTAGAGCAAGAACTCAATGGAGATAACCAGCATCTCCTGTTTCTTCACGGGCCTGTAGGCTGGCAGTGCCGTCGAGAGGGATCCACCGATTGTTCGCTGAACCGCTTGTACAGGCTGTGTAGCCTGCAGTGTGGAAAAGAGAAGGGTAGCTCGAAGACGACCGATTGTAGTGGTGACTTTAGATCTATTCCACTTTAAACAACTTCTAGAATAGTAGTACTCACGAGCTGTCTGCTTTGACTCTTCTGTTTTTATATTATTAACATGATAACTGTGCTATATGTAAATTATTTTCTGTAGCGTTAGATGCACTCGAACTGCCCCTGGACCCCCGTCTGCCCCTTATCGCGGGGTCCCAGTCTGCCCCTTTAATGGATTTAAGGAGCCCCTCAGGAGGCTTTAGCTTTCTGTGCGGTATTCGAAAGTTATTACACTCCATCGTGCAACACAAAATTGAATAAAAATGAATTATATGCTAAATATATTACCTTAATTGGCAGCACCTTATTTCCTATTGGTCCAGCTACACTAGCTAAAGTCCAATCAGATCATGATTATTCATCGATGGACACATTCAACCAGCTAAAAGAGAATAATTTCAAGATATATTCACCGCGACAAAAAAAATAAAAAAATAAAAAATTTAAAAAGCTGGATTTTTTTTGTTGTTGTGCGTTTCTGTAAAAAGAAACTCGTAACTGCAAACACCTACCCTTTTCATTAGTACAACGCATTACATTTAGGGTTGTTTAGATCTAAACATTAAAACTGTTAGTAGAATTTGCATCATTAGAATCAGTATATATATATATATATATATATATATATATATACACACACATATTCGTACATGCAGCATTTAAATAAACCAAAAGATTTAAATTGATAAACGAGTATTTCAGAATACTCAAAACGGTGAGCTTAAAAAAACAGTTAAAAAGAAAACGGATTAAAGACAATTAATACTCAAAGCATAAATATAAATGTGTAATTGCATAGTTTCATAAGCTCCTTAGGTCGACTAACTACAACAGTCACAGTGGTAAACAAGTTAAAACAGAGTTGATGGTAGCTAAACGGGGATACAGTAATATAAAGCAGCAGTTTGCTAAATAAGAAAAAGAGGACATGAAAGTATGCGTCAACACTGTGCATCTAAGAAAAGTACAAGCTTTTAATAAACATCTTTACTCTACCCAAAAATTGTGACCCTCCCTCCCACCTACATTTTATATCTTGCAGTGCCTACCATTGCCAGAGAAGTGCAAGTGTCGGGCCAGGGCTTTATCGACTTCGAGAAAGGCTTTAGTTAAAACCAGCTCCAAGTTGTCCTCCTTTGCCACCAGATCTCTGTAAAGAACAAACATGCATGCTTATGTTCTTAAGCACACCGCAGCACAATCCCGGTCACACAAAGTCCAGGCAGCGCGGTCAATCCCGGTCACACAAAGTCATGGCTAACAGATTAGCCATCGTACCCAAATTCCAAAATTTCCACCATAATGAAATCTATGGGACGCGTTTTAATTCAGCTTTACACCTCGGCACCCTGTTGGAAGAGGCCGAGGACCACCCTGGCCCACCCCGGAACAGGAAGCACCTACTTGAGATATTTCTTCATGTACTTTTCACAGAAGTCCGCCGCCTGGGGCCCCCCGTGGCCGTCGAACACAGCGAAATACAGGATGCTGTCAGTAATCTGGGCGACCTGGAAGCGGTCCTCGTTCTCCTTGCGCAGGCCGATCTGGGAGACGCAGCCCACCTTCGACAGGCTCACCTTGGGGATGGGCTTGCCGTACTTGATGCTGGGCGGCAGCAGGATGGGCTCGTCGATGCGGTCGTCCCAGATTCCGAAGGTGTCCCACGTGGTGGGCTGCCCGCTCCCGTCCGGGTCGAACCGGGAGTTGCTGAGCCGGCTGGGGGAGACGCCGTGGAAGGGCCGCCAGTCTTCACGCAGGGCCCTGGTGGTCAGCAGAGCCTGTCTTCTCACTTGGAATCTACCAAACCTGACCAAGTTAACGAAAGCCACTGCTGACATAACTCGACCTGAACGCACGCGCAGTGCAGGAAAAACGGGGTTCCGTGCAGCTTCCTGGAAATGATGTCACGAGTGCACTGGGAAAGACATAAAGCAAACAAGGAACGAAAGAAAAAATATTAATTTACATGGGGCTTAAGACACGTTTTACTTGGTGAGAACTTAACAGAGGAACAAACAAACTGGGAATATCCACGTACTGATACGTTGTACAAAGACCGCTGGATGTTGACTTAATATTGACCTTTATTCCCACATGGCTGCTTGATCATTAACAAAACACATTTTCTTTTAAAATGACTATACGACCAGCTTGACCATCAACATTAAAGGTGAAACCACAACGTAGGGAAACAGCATACAGAGGAACCGGCACACTAGCATCAGACCAGCATCAACAGGTAATTTGTCAGCTTGGCAGTCTAGATACAAGTTCAGCCAGCTAAAACCAGCGATCACCAGCCTAAACATGAAGACGGAATTTACAGCAGGACACCACAGCGCCCCGTAAAATGTTTCTGGTCAGACCTTGATACATTCCTCCGCTCTGAGGAGGAACTTCTAGCACGCTTTGTTTAAACGGACTGGGAACGCTCATCGAGAGACATCGATGAGGTACCATTGATCTGCGGCTATATCTCATTTTATGAGAAAAATTGTGTGGTTCCTGTCAAAACATGTAAAACCCAATGTCAGCTCTATAAATGCTAAGAAATGTGCTTTCTACTCTGAATGTGGCAGAGAAATATAAAGAAAGGACATTTTTAAAAAGCTAAGACTGACTACAGGAGGGAGGTAGAACCAGAAATAAAATTCAAAACATCCCTGGACTAAGAGTATTCTCTCCACTGCAATTTCTTTTAGCAACACTTAATTGCCAAAAATGCTCCGCATTTATACGATTTTAGGGTAGCAGAGGCAGACATTATGTTAAGCGTGGTGACCGAGAAGAAACCAATCATTAACTAATCGAGTCCTGACCTGCCAAGTCACCACGCCCTGGAAACCTGTGCCTCTCAGCTTAGTGATATCCAACATCACATTTCACAGACCTCACTAAACCCGCACACAATTCCATAGATCTGGAGACAATCAGCGGTAGTCCCTTTTCCAAAAAACGAACAAGCCCAAAATTCTAAATGATTATAGGCCCCGAATTCCATTACTGTTGCCGCATTAGTTAAGTTTTTATCGTGCCCCACACCGAGAACATGTTAGGCAACTACCATAGCAGCAATGAATAATGAATGATGAAAAGCACTGATAACGACGTATTTAGATCCCCATTCTCTTTAAAAAGCTCCACCGTAACAATGCATATGCAATTGAAATAACAAGCCGAATCTCCCTTCTACCACCAATACGATGGACAGAAGTTTGCGCTAGACCATGTCACACCCACCAGCGTAATCTAGCAAGACACTGCATTTGCACATATATGCTAACTTATCAGAATCGCTTACAAATACAACGGATACCATGCACGCAGATGCTAAAATTAGTTTAAAAACAATTATAGCTTATTTTGCTTTCAATTTACATTCGCCCCTGCATGACGCAACACAAACGTACAGTGACGCTAATGTTTGAGCTGTCAGCGTTATATAGTCTTGCAAGTCGTGCAGAACTGTCGAAGTCACTTAGTAAACATTTAATAGTCATTCAATTTTTATTTTGATCGGCTCTAGACGTTTAGTAGTGCAATAAAATTTAAGCCGTGAAATCGTCGATCTGGGCTACAAAACGGTGAACGACCTTGCTATGCTAACCCTGCGTTCTGATTAAGAAGGTTTAACACAGTCTTACCAATAGCTTTCTAAAACTTTTAAAAAATGTCTGTACCATCCACTGCTTTCTCTCCCTTCTTTAAACACACAAAACAAGTTTTGTCTTAATGTTTTTTTTACGAGATCCTCAATAGCACTGTATAAAGAGGGTCTGGAGCAAAAAATGATTTTACTGACATTATAGCAAACCTATCACAGCGCTAGAAACATTTATTACAACCAATAGCGTTTCATATCTGTATTACGTCCACATATGCATGATGCCGATAGGCTGCAGAATAGTGATTGTCAGGAGGGAATGTCCAATTACGTGACACCATTTGTCAACAAACAAAGAGAGCTTTTATTTTTATTTTGACAAAAAATGTATGTTTAGGTCTGTGAATGTATGGTGATTCAATTAAACAGGAGTTCGATAACAGTAAAACATATCCCCCTTTCTTAATGGTGAATCAATGAATTGATCAAATGCCATTTAATTTAACTGATATGAGTCAATGGTTTGTATAACGCTACTTTTACATAAACATGTCTTTGTAAACAATGGGCGCTGTATAAAAAAAGGGGAAGCCAATTATTCTTTTGACTCTATGACCTAAGTATCATACGTTTTGTGTGTTGAAGCTTTCTCGTTGGGATTGCTTTATGCTAATTTGAGATGTTTTACCCCCTTAAAAAATGAATTTCCTTGGATTTTAATCAGCGAATCTGTGTTAACCCTGCGTTAACCCTGTCTGCTACACATCATAATGTCCCCTCAAAGAGAATACGTACTCTAAAAATCAGTAGTAATTTATCAACCTATCTATAAGTAAGGTTATTGGTAACTAACATGTTTAAAGCGAGAGTTGGAGCCGACGTGCTGGACTACGCGCAAATTGTGTAACACATGCCAAATGAGGGCAGTGTCCGCGAGTTCTGGTGGCTAGTGGTAAATTGACGATTCCGCCTACCGTATGGCAAGGCGCTCATGAACGGGGAGCTCCGAAATAAACTTGTGGTTTACAGATGACTAAGAACTACTTATTATTTTAAATATGTTTAAACAAATCATATATATATATATATATATAAATGCTATACAAATGTACGACCTAATTTTAAAGTTGTTGCACATACCCATCTCTGGTACTGATGGTGATATTCGGTGCCGATAATAATACAAATCAGTACAATTCCTCGGATAATTTATTCTCCATCGAAACGAACCCAAGTCACCGAAAGAACTACGGTAGATATATCTTTATTAATTCAAATTATACGTTATACTTTGTTCCCAGCCGCATTTATATATGTATTCAGTGACCAGGGGCATTACTTGACAGGTAGTAACTGAGATAAACCTGTTTATGTTTGAGGGAGTGCCCAAGGGGCTCTATATCAGTTTCGATTATGCTATATCTCACAAGGGAGGACGTCACTGCCTGTAATTACATGGCCAGCGGAGTTTCTGTAGTTTTTGTTCACTTTGGCGACCGTGGCGACCGGCCGGCTCACTAAAACGAGATGTACTGCTGGGGAGACGGCTCGAGCAGACAGCTTGGTGTGCATCTTCAGATAGATGAAGTCATATCGGTACCAAGAGTTCTGAATTTGCAACTTGAAGAAATCTCGCAAGTTGCGTGTGGGGAAAAACATACCGTGTTTCTCACAGCAAACGGGGCACTTTTGACATGCGGGCAGAATTCAAAGAAACAACTCGGTAGGACAAAGAATAATGGGGCTAAATCAGCAGGTAAGAAATTCATATTTTTTAAATAAAATGAAAGAAATATAAAGTATAAACCGTATTTGGCGAATAGCATTCAACGGTTTAATTGCTTGGAACTGTTGAAAAGATCACATCAACAGCACCATGAGATTAAATACAATGAATTACATTTCCAACCGATTGTTTTCTTATAAAGCGTTCTACTCACTTCTTTAACTACCACTACACTACTGATTGTTT
>JAOYSI010009141.1:0-11087 GCA_025775065.1 Hiodon alosoides | reverse complement strand
TCAAGCACAATAGAAAGAAAGAAATGCTGATGTGCCGGTAAGTAAGCTGGGCTGAGTTGAGTGGGGGACGGAGGGGGTGATGCTGGGACGCCAGAATCACCATCGAGCCCTCTTGAGGTGTCGTGGGCTAGTCGACGAAACACTGAGGATGGAAGGTTGCCCACTTGAAGACCCCAGAGACTTACCCTACTTAGCTCAATCCAGACGGCACTGTGGTTGATTCCTGGAGCCAGCCTCGCGGCCGTTATGTGTGCATCGCAGCTGTTGTGTGTGCTGATGCGCCAGGGAGGAAAAATAAGCTGATCCCTGGAGCCAGCATTACACTTCAGCCATTAACAATCATCATATGGAAGGAAATGCAAATGGATGGAGTCACATTAGTTTACAGTAAAGCTACGTTTTAGTTGGTGTTTATCTTGGCGAGAGCCGAGTTCAAATCAGCATGAAGTTTTAACATCTACTCTTGTGTAATGGAAATCATGTAACTGATTTGTTAATGTTTCTTATTAAATGCAGATATCCAATGGCTGAAGGCTGTAATAGCTGTGACTGGACGACTTGGGATAACACTTGGCTATGAGATTGTATATTTGATCAGCACTGAGCTTTACCCCACACCCTTACGGTAAGGATTAGGCTTTTCCTGATATTATTTCAAAATGTACAGAGAAGGAGTTTTGATGTCTTTGCTATAGTGAAAAAGAGCTTCACTTTTCATTTGATTCTTAGCTTGTTATCAATAATGCTTGTCAGAATGACATTGTCAGTACAATCATGATCTTGAATATCTTGATCGCTGAATATCAGGGAAAAATTCTGACATAATATTGTATTTAACTTCCTAAATTTTTACAGTTTTACAGTGCCTTGCATAAGTACTCATCCACCTTGGACGTTTCCAGAATTTGTAGTGTTATAACTTGGAATTCAATTGGATTTTATTGGGACTTTAACCATTTATACATGACATACCTAACACTTTGAAGGTACAAAATAGTTTTTATTGTGACACAAACGTGCAAGGTACTGCATATGATCTATTTCCACTGGAGGTTCTTTGAGGTGTTTTTGAAATGAAATTTTCTTTAGGAACCTGGGAGTGTCCATGGTTTCCTCCTTCAGCGACATTGGGGGGATTGTGGCCCCCTTTCTGTTGTTCAGGTTAGCAAGCCTGTGGACAGAACTACCCATGGTATTGTATGGTGAGTAAGTCTAGAAAATGTTCATGCATTGGTGTCTTATTTGTCAACTCAAATGTTGGAATTTAATCTGAAATGATTTTGGTTTGTTTGGGTTTCACAGGAGTCATGTCACTGATCTATGGTGCTTTAGTGTTATTTTTACCTGAAACCAAAGGCATCGATCTGCCAGAGACCATTGAAGACATTGAAGCTCTCAGAAGGTGATTGACAGAGAGTGAAATGAAAACAAGCAGAAATCAGATGTCCTGGATCTCCTCCACATAACTAGCAATATTTTCTCAGCTTGCCCTATGTGTCATAATTGTTTTTGACTGACACAAGGGCTACAGAGGCTGGCAAAAAAAACATGTCGCCAAATTTAATCTTGAATTAAATTAAATCTTGAATCTTGAATTTTATTCTCAAAATAAGCTGCTGAAGACAGGGACACCGGGGGAGTGTTTACGCCTTTTATTTGGTATCATAAACTAAATTACAAACAAATTCAACCAAAGACGTACTTCGAAAGAAAAAATCTAAAAAATTAAAAATACAATAACACAGCATTCTTATTAATATTAAAAATAAAATTCCAACAGAAAACTCTCGGCAGTTACCTAAAACCAAGACTTCACCCTCCCTTTAGCCAGCACTGCTTATTGTCTCTTTGATTCCACGTACCTGAGTGTGGTCTCATTAGAGAGCCATGAAGAGAGCACACATATATAAGATCTAGATTTTAGCTGCAACAGTTTCCTTTGAGGTGACTGATGGTGCCATTTAAAGAACGGAGACCAACGGATCGTTTTAGGATTTTACTCAAAACAACCCGGATTCATTCAAAGTACTCAGCCTTATCACTCACTTACTACCTCCTGGTTCCTTGCGACACCAAGTGGTGTAATACAAGCACAACAAAATTGTTCACACCTTCTTCCACTAGGGGTTTTCTAGTGCAGTGTTCAGTTCTAACCATAGATTGAAATGAGGACGAAACTTTAAAAACATTTAAATCATGAAACTGTCCTAGTGCAACCTCGTAATGCAATTACATACATTTGAATCGTTGAAGTTCAATAAGTTCGAAAAACTGATGCCGTCAATACGTTTAAAAAAATATATTTGATCTCATAGTACTTCCATATAAATCGTGTTACCTTTAACTTGCATTTTATCTATACTAGGTGGTAGCTGGTTAGAGGTCTATAGCTATGCTACATATCGGAAAATACCTTTCAATCGCAATGATCTCATAATCTGGAGATTTTGCGAGCCCAAAATGACAATCTGCAAATTGCATTTAATTAAATTGTACACAACAGTGTTTCACATTTGTTGCACATGTCACATTTAATCTTCTCATAAAAAGAAAAGAAAATTTTGAACACAGTTATGGAAAGTGCAATTAGCCTAATCCTAGTATCCAGATATGGTTCCAGCTTAAATTTTTCTTCTTATTCTGCTATGGGAATAATGTCAGCCTCAAGTGCCAGTCAGTCATGTGGACTCACATCGCCAGGTGTGTAGAAACAGCCCGTTCTCGGCTGTAGTCCAGTTTTTGTCTGGTGCCACTGTAAGACTAGGCTCACGTAACATGCGGTCATTTTACATTGAAAACATCTGTGTTTATCTGACCTGATGACTTCACTGACCTATACAGGTACCAGCAAAGACCAGGCAGAGAGTAACTCACTTCCCAAAGGCCTTTAACTATGACTAATGGATGCCACTAGTTGCTATTTTCTTCACTTTGATACATTTTTTTAAATTTCAGTTCAAGTGAAACAGATTCAGTGACTTACAGTTGTTATGTAATAAAAAAAATAAACACTTGCTTAATTTTAGACAAAAGCTGTTGCCTTTATAACAGTATTATTATTAATAACATTATAACAACAAACATTATCCGTTACCAAAGCTGCTTGAAAATCTACATGTTTGTACTGACGTCTCTAAAAACGCTTTGCAATCATTTCGTTGAAACTATTCTACTGTGTAATTCGTAAAAAAAAACCACACCCAAAAGGAATTCATGTTCATGTTGACTAAATGGAATAAGACCCTGGATTATCTCATTGATTGTGGTTTTGAGTAGAGCAGTTTCCCACGCTCAAGTTGTCATTTGTCAGTGAAAAATATCTGACGGACAAAACATTGTTTCAGACTCAAGTAATGGCGCCTTGCAAGCTATGCAATCATATTTGCAAAAGCAGAATGTGTAAACTATATAAATTTTCATTTAAAATAAGATAGGTGACAACGATATCTCTATAAGCCTACAGTTAAATGTGCATTTACCCTGTGAATCAGTCCCAGGAAATGCCAGCTAGTGGGTGTACAGGTGGGTTATATGCATTAAACCTGTAGACCTGTCTCATGGAAGACTAGGTTGTGTGTATGTGTCTTTTGACTATTTAAATTAGCCTGTAAAATGGTCTCAGTGAAGAGTGCCCACCATAACATTTAACTTTAACAATGATCAATGAATTGTCTGTATTACATTTGATCAATTCATTTAAAAAAAGGACTTACGTTATGGCTGCTTGCCTTTTTGACATGGACAAACACAAAAACACAGAGACAGACCTATAGGACCTGTCTTCACTGGTAAGTAATTGGCTGTGCTGGCGCACAATGGCCTAATCCAGGGTTAGGGTGGAGTGCCAGAGATGTGGTTTTTGTTACAATTTAGAGATTAAGGGCCTGGCTGTATCAGTTATCACACAAAATCCCAGCCTATGACCCATGTGTTCCAGGTACTCAAGAGTTTCATTTTTAGAGAGATGTTAAAATTCTGTAGGATACAGGAATAGGGTTGCCAGCCCCAGGAATCATCCCAACAAAGCCTGTTTATTTTTGCTGCTACCTGAACTTCTTTTGGAACTGAAACCAAACAACAATAGTATCTTTAGTACAACACTTCACCATTGTTAGGAAAGTAAAGAGGAAATTGATGGATTTTTGTTCCCCTTCTTTCACCGTTTTCAGAATCTCTCTTAAATTCTGCAATATTATAAATGCACAACAAGCTGTCTCTGACAAGTTTATAACAGTCATGCTCTGCATCTGATATTTCAACATTTATTGTCAAATTTAGATCCAAATGTCAGTCAACAGTTCAATCATTTTAATCGTGGATAGGAACTCGCTTCAATTTAACCACTTAACAGTAGTCTTTTAAACATTTTGTACTTGAGAAAAATTCATTTAGCAGACAAACTTTTCCAGAGCATCAGTTATAGGGCATGGAAGCAAAATACAATTCAGCACAAACAATGAGGTCACGTTTCAACACGTAATGGCAAAAGGAACTGTCAGCCAAATGCTTTACAACGACTAAGGATAACAAAGAAGAGAAACAAGAAAGATACCTATGAGTAGCCTGACTAATTAAATACTAAAAACAATTTCGAGAGAAACACAAAACGAAAAAAAGAAGCGCATTGTGTAAACAAGCCTGTCCTGCCAGTCGTTTGAGAAAGGTATTAAATATGATTTCGAAACTGCACCACTGCCTTCTCCTGTTCTTGCGTTTCAATTGACCCACGCCGGAGATGACGGATTTCACTGATCGCTTCAATCCCAGCTATCTTCCTCTTCTTTACCAGGTAGCAGGCCAGCATGGTCCCTGTTCTCCCAAAGCCATGTAGACAGTGGACACCTACCCCCTGGAAAAAGCATAGCTTATTTATTGATTTAGTCTATACACCATTTTGCGTCATTTAATGAATATTACACATGAAAAGAATCATTTTCATGTGCAGTTTTGGTAAAATGTCATTTAATTATGAAGTATAAATATGTCGAGATGAAGGTTTTCCCTTCCCTCTATCTCAGGAAGGACTAGGCCCGTGTTCAAATATAAAATACAAATAAACGCCCAGAAAGAACACATGTGGAAAATTTTACAAAAACACCTCAGCATGCTGTCGGATTTCTGATTGCTAACATTAACATATCCATTGGCCAATGGTTGAGGAATTAAACTTAGGGTTCAAATTACTTTATTTTTTTTCCCGACTATCGTTAACATCTTGGCTAAATACAAACTTAAAAATTAAATAATAAAGTATGTGTTAAGACATTTGTGTTTGAGTACTGCTCACCTGGCCATTGGTGTTGGCCTCCTCTACAATGGCTAAGAATCTTTTGACTTGATCCATGCTAGGTGGACAGAAGTCGTCTATTTTAATGTGATGCAGAGTTATACCAGGGCAGGTGTCATAGTAGGGGGGCTTTCTCTCACAGAGGCATACCAGGTGCTGGATGCCATTGTCCAGCAAGTACTGATAGTGGGCTGTCATTCGTGGCATCGCCATACCAGCCAGTTTTGCTGGTTCAACCCAGGAAAAGTTATGCGGTGGGGAAGAGGCCATTTTCTGTCAAACAAGGTGTGAGAATTATAACACCATTAACCCTGTAGTGTGATATGTCAACTTTGACAATTATTCAGAAAGTTATTCAGAAATTAGACTGAACAATTAATCTGAACTATGTTTTTTTTTTTCATGCTTAGAAAATGCATTCACTATAACATAGTCACAACATTAAATCAACACACAATTTAGCAGAACTGCTATAGCTTGTAGGAAATTGAACCATATGAAAATTTCTCTTGGGATATTGGGGGTGTGGGGAGCTCTAAAGTCACGGGGAATCTTGTGGATATTGATGGCAAGATGAATGCAGCATGTTATCAGAAAATCCTGGCAGACAATTTGCATTTATCTGCACGAAAGCTGCGCATGGGATGCTCTTGGACTTTCCAGCACGACAATGACTCTAAGCACAAGGCCAAGTTGACCCTCCAGTGGTTACAGCAGAAAAAGGTGAAGGTTCTGAGTGGCCATCAGTCTCCTGACCTTAATATCATCGAGCCCCTCTGGCGCTTCATGCAAAACGACCAAAGACTTTTTGGTCCTTTTGGCATTTTGCCAAGACGAATGGGCAGCTACACCACCTGCAAGAATTTGGGGCCTCATAGACAACTATTACAAAAGACTGCACGCTGTCATTGATGCCAAAGGGGGAAATACACAGTATTAAGAAGTAAGGGTATGCAGACTTTTGAACAGGGGTCATTTCATATTTTTTCTTTGTTGCCATGTTTTGTTTTCTGATTGTGTCATTCTGTTATAACCTACAGTTGAATATGAATCCCATAAGAAATGCCATTTGCCAGCTCACTAATGTTTTCTTTAAAAATAGTACATATATTACCAATTCTCCAAGGGTATGCAAACTTTTGAGCACAACTGTACATGCATGCAACCAATTCCACAAGTCACCGTGTACAGCCGACCACTTTTTTGTTATACAGATATGTTGCAATTCACATTTTGTGCAACTATGTAGAGCCACAAAAGAAATAACAAGTGACAATTAAAGTGCTTTGTCAGAATATAGATTAGAAACAGTATAATTGAGTTGTAAGAATTTACATATCTGATCAAAAAAACCAACCAAATACTCAATAGTTAAAAGTTAAATTGTAATAACTGAGAGAAATAAATTAAATGTAGCGGTGAGAGGAGGAGGAGATAAATAGTGGGGCATGCTACACACATTTACATTACGACCAAATTAACTCCATGTAAAAAGAAATATGATATGCTAAAATACTCACTGAAAATGCTAAAGATAAAAATAGAAAAGCTATATTCAGAGAACAGGTGTATTTGAAATTGGTAAGGGGTTCTGCTTAAAACATATGAAACATGTTATACCAATTACATTTGAAGAAAAGTAAAAATTCAAAATAACTGAATTGTCCACGAATAGCTAAAATCTAAATAACCGATTACCGGTGGACCCCTTAAAACCACACACCAAGAGGGCATGGATATGTAATTAAGGCGCTCACGGGTGTGTAAGAAAAATCAGCACAAGTCTCCACTTATACGTATGACAAAACACGAAGAACGATATGCAGTAAACATTAGCATAAAACCAAGTAGCAAAACGCGCAGACATTGTTAAGATAATAAAATGTTAAAACTAAATTATAAAAAAAATAAATTATACCTAGACGTGTAGATTTAAAACGTTTGGTAACGACGGGTTTAAAGAATTCAGAAGGATAAAACAGAAATGTGTAAACTTAGGGTTGTCAAAATAATGGTATAAAATTCTTCAGGCGATCATAAGATATATCGCCAATATTTCAAATAAATTAGATACACTGAAAGCCATTTTTCTGTGGACGCTATCGTTTTTTAGTTATATTATTAATCAGATGTGGTTTATGGAATTATGTCACAGACCTGAATGTTTGTATCCCTGTCTCTGGAATGCCCATCAAAGGACAGAAACATTAAGCATACAAGTTCTACAATAACGAAATAAGAGAGCCGTCAACACCAGTACAGTGCACTAAAATCATGATACATTTTAAGAATAACAATTGAAAACTGGATCTATAGTATATTTATCTTGAGCATTGTAGAAAGCCATTTCCAACTTTTTTGTACACATTTTTTATTTGCAATAGCTACAGCTAAATCATAATTTAATCAGATTTAATACAAGTGGTTTAATTAAGCGTTTCACTGTGTACACTAGTAACAATCACAAACAAGTATTATAAAAACATTACATGATATTTGAGGTAAGCCGATTCTTATTTTAGCACATTGATCTTTTATCTGTACTTTCAAAAGTTAAAGAAATTCACATTTTCAGATCATTCTGTATTTCAAAATAGTACATCTGATCAAATCGTCCATCCACGATAGGGGCAAACATACGTTAAATATTATTATCCTATGCTACTGAATTATAATAAGACTAGAAAGTAGCTGTAAATAAAACGAGAGGAAAAGTGCCTACAGCAGTTCATAAATATTACTGACCTTCCGTCTCCAGAACAGATTCTACGGCTACCGAAAGGAGAAAAAAACCTTATATATATAGCCGTAGAAAAATAACAGCAACGCGGCAAGCCAGGAAGTGAAGCGGCTGCTAGACGCGCTTTACTTGTGTGCGTTTAACATGATATGTGTGCCAAAGAATTGTAAATATTTGGTCATCGATCTGAAAAAACTGAGTTAAGCGTACTGAGCCAATATACGATAGTATATCAATAGCATGTTAATTCCCCGACTGACCTTTATCTCTGCTCTTAATAAAGCTGTTACGTCTACGATCGGTATGAAACCAGCAATTAGACGCAACTTAATGTCAAACGCATCAAAAAATAGTTCATAAAAAAAAAAAAAAAAAAAAAAAACCTTACATCGCAGTTGTAGTTCTTGTTAATGTTATTGTGAAGTAACACAATGGACAAAGTATTGTGGGCAGTGTGGCACACTGGCATCGCTGACTAAAGAAAATAGAGAGAACTGCCTAAAACATCAAGGGGGATCTAAAATACTAAGCAGCAACTAATAGTCAGAGTTATCTTTTGACTGTATATACAAGTTTGTGACTTTCGCATATATTAAAGGAGGGATGAGAGCATAGCAGGGGTAATTTCTTTATGTAACAGTGAGTCACTGGGGCCAACTGAACAAAGTGAACAATTGGTCTCTACCAATTTGACAGAACTTGTGAGTTTTTCTGCAAACAGGTTATGGCCTATTTTGATATTTACAGACCAGCAATCTGTGAATGCTATAAACGATAAGATAGAGATATAAAATGGCTGGATTAAAGTTGTTTTCTTTGAATCTCTTGTTATGCTAATTTCCAAATACATTACACTGTCTTTCACCGAGATATTTCAAACTGTGCAACTTTTTGAGACTTCAAATTTAAACCTGAAATTTTACAAGAAAAAAATAATTAATATGTTAAAGCTCAATTTTTGCTCTTTAGAAATAACACAGTATAATCCACAATCTTCAATATTTTAATATCTGTGCAATTAAAATAATTATCTCGAAATGGGTGGATTATTAATAGATTTAAAACTTTCCCATTTAAAATATGGGTGATATACAAGTGGACAATTTCGCAGAGGTGTTACATCCACTATAAAAGTCTTTGTCTTCTTCTTCTGAAGATCCATACACAACGCCCATAGGTGTTCAAAGCAGTTCATGCTTCAAATTTCAAACTTCTTGTTCTTTACAACGGGTGTATCTGCACCCATCCAGTCAACTCTCCTCCTTTATCCAGGCTTGGGACTGGCTCAGAGACCACAGGATTGATAAACCCATGGCAGAGGAGCTTGCAGCACCTGGTATAACTAGGTGGTCTCCCATCCAAGTACTAACCAGGTCCAGCCCTGCTTAGATTCCAAGATCAGACAAGATCCGGCATAGTCAGGAGGCCTACGTATTCCGTATATTGTTGAATATAGTAGTATTATAGTATAATAATACTAGTATAATATAGTAATATAACAAGTAATTGTTGAACATTATATTTTTACTCAGTTAAACTGAAAATAAGCTTAATTGAAACACAAAACTCAGAAACTAGCTGAGTGTAAAGATTTATTCGAAATAAAAAGTATTTAAAAGGTGTTAAAGATTGTTTATTAAATCTGATGATCTATAAATATGAATTTGTGAGCAGCAGTGGCAACTACCGGAATATTCAGTTGAAAAACATATTAGGAAAATAATGAAAAAAAGATAAATCCATAGATTGTCCATCACTGTTTATCCAAACAAACACCAACTATAAGTAACATAGTCCCCAGCTCATGAAAATCTGTCAAATTGTTATCCCTATTCCAATGAGGGGCCTGCATGCATTTTGTGACTGGTAATGGTACATTCATCCATTGACCATCCATTAGATAAGCCTCAGGTTCATATGCACGACCCCAATAGCTCTATTTAATCTCCGGTGTACATACTAAGTCAATATTTTTTATAATTAAGTAAATTAATAATAAATTAAATCAACACCAAAATTGAGGATGTACTGAATACACAGAGGAAGTGTTCCATATGTACACCAGATGGCGATAAAGTTACTTCCTTGGCCAAACACAGAGCTCCGATACTTTCTTTATATTCTTTTAGTTTTAATAGAATCAATACCTGACCAAAAATACGTACAGATGATACACGTCATTTATAACCTATTTATAAGAAAATAGTTCTATTGTAGAAACTTAAAAAACAACAACAATGTTATAAACGTTTTGGAATATGGTATTTGAATATTTGAAAAAAAAAAACATCCACTAAAAAAGAACACAACATACTATAGTCTGATTATTTGAATAAACTTTGGCGAAAGACATACCTCCGTAGTGTAAAACGCAAGGTTGTATAAGGTTAAACCACTTGCAATTGATTTAATACCAACTTTAAAATGTAACATACATATGCATTAAGCATTTGTTGCACGCAGGACAGCGATATACGTCGTATCAATAAAAAATAACAGAAACCAAAAGCTTTAAAAAATTCTACGTCAAGAATCAGGTGACTTCAGTTCGTTCTCCTCTTTTCCTTACCGATTTATGGGTGATACCAGCCAAGAAAGGTTAGCACATCATTCCAAGGTTTTCCCTGTTCTGGAACTTGGAGTTTTACGAAAAAGTGGGACTCGTTTTTAATCGTTTGCAAATAAAGTGTGTCGGAACACTGTTGTTGCGTCTCGACAACATTTCAGGTAGGTTACGTCTTACAACAAATATCTACATTTGGGATGCATGCATAATTTGCATGACTACTTATAGGGCGCAGTTATTTAAGTGGCTTACGCTTCAAGATTACTGAAACACGTGTGTTATCAATCGTGTATATGTTCTGTTATTAAGTAATTTTGTCCTCTAATTAAAAAAAAAATGTATATGTATATATATATACATATATACATATTACAGTATATTACAGTATAACGTTACCTTCCAACAATTCCTATCCATAGCTATTAATTTAGATAACCCACAGATAAGGTAAATACACACACACACAAACACAAACACACACACACACACACATA
>JAOYSI010009140.1:0-11087 GCA_025775065.1 Hiodon alosoides | reverse complement strand
ATCTTGACTCATTAAAAAATTCTGTAATTTCTGTGACTGAAGTACCTGTAACTCACACATCAAATGTTTGACCTCTTTCAAACTCTGTAAGATCTCTCATGTAGCTTTAGAATCTCATATATTAATGTGTTGATTTTAAAACGTCTTATATAGCAGGAAGACGTTGGTAACTAGCATTGGAATAAATATGAAAACATGAATTCTCTTCAATTGTGATTTGGTTGCCTTTAAACATGAGTCCTTTTCTTGTTAGGTGGTTACATTATTGTATCTACCCCCTGCAATTTCTCTGAAGACCAGCCAACACTTGCATCAGTTTCTTGATTAAGAAAATGATTAAGGCGAGATTGTACACCCCTTAAAATGCCACCTCGATGCCATCGATGAAAATAATTGCGGAAACCATATTAGGAGGAGGAACCACGTGACTCTTTTTTTCCCTTTCCGGACATAATCTTCAGTCTCGTCGCCTTGGGGAATGGAACGTTACGACTGTGACATGAAGGCGAGTGTCTTGGATCACACGAGAGAATCAGATCGCTCCGTGTATGTGTTGCACTGCGCTCACATTGTGTCAGGATTAGCGCATCTGCCGTTGTCCCCGTGGTAACTCTGTCACGACAATGCGGTCGCTTAGCCTTCAAAAGCTTTTTTTTTTTTTTTCAATCTCATTCATCTTACCATCCGTCGCCAGATTCAGAGCATCAGAAGAGAGAAGGCCTATGGTCAGACATGTTCCCGGGGCCTTCGGGAGAGAGCTTAGATGACCGAACGAAAGGGTCAATGTACACGGGGGCATTTCCTGGGCAGGCCGGCAAATTCCTCTGCTGGGTAGGTCTCAAGTCATCTTGGGGGCATCGCAGTGTCAAATCTCATCTCCACAAACTCCCTGCATTGCTTTAGCTATATGGCCTCAAGTAGCAGTCTACCTGTAAGGGGTATTGACAAAACACAAAGGTTACCCCATTCTCTACTTCCTCAGCTGACACAAAACCCCTAAAAACCCCAAACAAACTAAACCCAATTCCAGTCCAAAATCTGGAAATAATTTCACATTGGGATTTTCATGTTAGGCCAGCCACATATCATCAACTACATCATATGGCACAACAAGTAATGTAATTGACATGTCTGGGCAGGGCCTTGGATCAGTCAGTGGATACCTTTTTTTCCTGTGACAGAGAAAACTGAATGGGAAGTTGTAGTGCGCCCCGGATTTAGTGGCCAATCTGGAGATATAGTTGCACGCAAGCATTTCCTCTTTCCCAACAGCCTTCTTCTTGCTTTGTCATGAGCAGGGCCAGGGAGACCCGTGTTGCTGTATGCGGTTGCCATGGCAGCACAGCCCTGATGAGGTCTCCCGACAAACCTGCGAGCTGAGTGTGTTCTCCCGATGGTAGGAGTGACCTCCCTCTCTGGAGGTTAATCTCTCACTTTGTCTCTGACAGGGGAAGCTAAGGAGCTCCTTGAAACCAGTGGCTTCAAACCCGTCTTTAAATCGTTATTAATGGTAAAGCATTTCTTATCTTTTTTTTTGTGAAATAAAGGAATTGTGCGCAAAATGCTTTGATCAGGATTGGAAAAAAGAAACATATATAGCTACGGTATTCATCAAAGAACTGCATGTCTCATGAGTGTAGCATATTGTTGTCACCCCATGGTATTACAACATGCATGTCATTGTTTTGTTATAGTGTATAACATTTTTTTTTAACTAAAGGAGGGACAAATCAGAAAGGGATGACTAACGTGCCATGAATTGAGTTAATGCAATTAATATCCATTGCTTGTCTGTAAAACCAACTTTACTGTAAGGTGATTGGAACCCTGGGCAGGACAACATGAAGCACTGTGTGACAATCATTCATCATTAGGGACAAGTCCATCAGCTTCAAGTCTAACTAGATCTGGCATGGACAATTAAAACAAACTGACACATTGCGATGTCCTTGCACAGGGAGTCATGCGCCTATGCAAGGCGATAAGCTAAGGGCCTTGAGACAGAAAATCTAACTGCCAAAAAATAATACAGACTGCAGGTTTTTATTTATTTTTTTGTAAATCTTAAGTCACATTAATTCAACTACCCTTCCAGAGGTTGTGTTGTCCCTAAGGAAATCTAACCTCGGGAGTTTAATTTTAGGATGGTGGACGCTGAAGACTGATTTAAAGAGGCAGCTCACGAGGGTCAAATGAAGAAGAGAGAGGCTCCTTATGAAATCTATCAAACCAATTGCCAGGCACTGACCCAAACCTGTAAACTCTATTACTATCAAATCCCTGGATGGACTAAAGCAACAAAGATTCTTGTGGAGCTCCCCATATTCTTACCTTCAGGTCACATTTATTAACTCCAAAACCGCATTTTATTTACTATCCGCTCTTATAAGTTGCGTCCAATGTGTGCTCAGACCTGAACACAGCTGTATCCAAAAAGATGTAGGACTAGGTGAAAATAAGCTTCTAAAAAAAATCACCAAATTTTTATTGGCCTTGAGGTAATCTTATTTGCCGAAAGTCATGCTCTTATGGGGTTTTGTGCAAAAAAACTATTTTTATATATATTTGTTCTTAGAAAAACGTTACCACACTCACTTTTCTATTTATATTAATCTTATACTTACAGACAGATGTTTAGTAAAATCAGGTAATGTTAACTTTGTATTTATCGCCTTCTTTTTTATCATCTCGAAAGCCTTGCATAAACTAGCAAACACTTGGCTTGCAAACCATGGGCTTCTCTCAGTTAGAAAACACGGTTGTTGTGTTCATCAAATTAAACTAATTACTCTCTCTGAACTTCTGTGCAGAGAACGCACCTGTAACTCCTCCACCCCCCACACCCCATGGCTCCCAACCAATTTCCTAGAAACCGGTTGGCAATAACAACATCATTCTTTACTACATTTAGTGGGGCAATAAGACTTGTGCTCTTGACATCTTGGCATCTGAGGTTTGGACACAGAGTATGAATGACTAATTAAGCGATTCAGCAAGAAGCTGTCCTGCTTTATCACTCTTGTTTCTCATTACGTAAATCCATCAACAGGAGGTAGTCTACAAACCTCATCCGTCTCCTCTAAACTGACCCTTCCTATTTGACTTCATGGCACTGAATTATGACATTGTCGTTTGTCATTATTTCAATTGTCAAAATAGTTCTAAGAAATATTTGAATAGCCTAACAAGCTAGATACACATTTGCTTGATGCTATCTGTACAGTAGAGCTATCCATATACCTCAGCTACCGCTGGTAGTTACCTTCGCTGCTCTAGGAGTCAACAAATTGGCCATCCCAACTAAAGCATCCATGGTCTAACAACGCCATCTGTTGGTAAGAATCGGGGAAAACACAGTCCCTCATCTGGCAGATCATTTTATTTTTTACCAAATCTGATCCTGTACTCAGAAAATATGAGTTCCCAGGTATTGTAGATGCTTCATCCATAATAAATAAATTATGATTGATTTAGCTTCTTCTTTGCCTTTTAAATATGTTCCTTTTAAGAAATAAATACAAAGGCTATTAGAAATTATGTAAAAAAACAAGGAAGGCCAAGTGTAGTGAGACACCATCCACATGATACAGAGCTGCTGAGTGTGTGTTAAACAATAAACCGTCGTGACACTCGTTGCAGTTCATTTTCCTCAAATCACCAGTGAGCTCACCGCTTCAACGTTTGTATGAGAAACCACCATATAAGGCTTCAAACCACCTTTGTTCGGCAAAAGGCAAGAGCGACACATGCATATCACTGTCCTCGGAAAGGGAGAGCTAGCTTCTAGTACTGCTTGTGCAGAGGCTGGCTGTTAATTATAGGTTAATGTGTACAGGTTTAGTGTGAGACTCACATCAATGCAGGCCTGCAGAAAATAGGGAACTCTCCATACCTCAAAGACGTAAATATACAGTGGCTTGCATAGGCATTCACTCCCCTTGGACGTTTACACATTTCCCCCCCCCAGAGTTCCCCCCATGTGACTTCGGAAGGCAATTGTTTGCACCAGTTTTATTTAGGGGTTTCATAGCAATGAGAGTGAATACTTATGTACCCAACAAATGTTTTCTCCTTGTAATTAACTTTTGCGTCACACTAAACACTATTTTGTACCATCAAAGTGTTAGGTATTTCGTCAAAAAAAAAAAAAAAAAAGGTTAAAATCCAATTTAATTCCAAGTTGTTTCACTATAAAATGTGAAGACGTTCAAAAGGGGTGAATACTTAAGCAAGGCACTGTAATATCTTTTACTGTAGTTTATTACATAACCCTGTGTGATACTTAGAGTGGCTAGTCAGCTGACCAACATGGGTGTAACAGAATATAACCAGAAAGCTGAATATCCTGAGTAGACAGTGCACCTTAATATAAGACATTGGAATCAAAAGCAGATAATATTACAGCTTTTGTCCCTTTGTTTGCTTTGCTTGTTTAACTAAATATCCTTTAATCAGTGAAGTTATATAAAAATAAAAATAAATAAAATAAAATAAATTTAAAAATCACATTTTTATACCCCTATTCCTGCCACTTCAGACATACTGCCTCACAGTGGCAAGGCTTCTCGAAGAGCGCTCTAAAAATATGAAAAGTGTTCCGTTACATTGTTACTTTAAATGATAATGTGTCATGATCATTTATGAACTGCATCCTTGTTTGTAGTGTGTGTGTATATGAGAGAGAGGTATGTTAAATTCATAAATGTCACATCTGTTCCTAACATAATATTACTTATGGCGCATCCCCTAACTGTAGCAGTGGTATTGAAAGGGCTTCAAAAGCTTTTAGTACAAAATACTAAGTTACATAAAAGGCGAGTGCTAGGATTTACATGACACTAGTTACATAAAAGCTTGATTTATCAGATGTCAAAGCAAAAATTCTACTTTAATATTAATTGTAGAGTAAGAGCAGTTAAATACCAGTTTAGCTGTTGAATAATTATGAACAGAGGCTCTTTATAAATACAATTAGAAGTTCTGAACAGCAGAGAAAGTAACATTTTCAAAATATAAAAAAAGTAGGCCACCATTTTTGGGAATGGCCTTATCAAATAGTCAACTAGAGTTGTATGAATGAAAATTATTAAATAATTATGTTCTTAGGTGTGGTACAACTTTGGGCAGGGAATCTGGGTCCTGCCCCTTTAAGACCTGACATTCCTGGCCTGACTGCTGATTGTCAACGGCCTTCAGCTGAGAAATTGATACAGAAAATGGTTAATCAGCAACAGATTCGTCAGTCAGGGCCTGTACCAGAGGGGAAAGCACAGGAGGAAGTTTGGAGCACAAACCCATTTCGGCTACCAACCTTTAATAGATCTGAATGCAACATTGGTATAAAAGGAAGTGCTACAAAAAAAGAGATTAACAGTAGTCTTAACACTGTAAAAATGACTGAAAAATCCAAGGATGTCATAAAAACTACATTAAAAGACCTTTTGATCAGCAGTGTGAATCAGAAGAGGTGCCAGACCAGAGGACAAACTGTCCCTGCCAGCTTACTTGGCTTCTGTGGCCTCTTTGTCTTTCAGCTCCCTCCTCTTCTCTTTGTGAAGCTTGAGCAGGTATTCGTCCGGCGCGATGCCCATCTCCTTCAGCTCTGACATGGCTTTGTCTAGCCTGGCGAGGGTTCTCGCGCTGCTCACCTTGCGGCCGGTGATGTATAAGGTGAACTCCCTGAAGTCCAGCAGCTTGCAAGAGTCCACCTCGCAGAGGTTTTGGGCACTCTGGTCCACTTTGGGGAAGAACGTCAGTCCGCATATCTTCTCTAGGTCCACCAGGCTGACCTGGAACTCTTTCAGGGTCCGGTCAAACCCGATGGGGCGGTTGGGCACCACGAAAGCCCCGAGTGCCAGTGTAACTTCCGAAGAAGCCGTTCTCCGGGCAAGGACCACTTTGAAGAGGTGGGTGGGGACGGCCACGTCGTCTTTCCCAATAAGCTGGCCAATAAAATAAAATAACATTCAGTTACCAATCGCTCCAAGACCTAGCCGATTTCGTAGAATGTAGCTGGATTTGTAGTGCAGGAGACCAAATACTAATTAGCGCATCTTTAGTGTCCTTGTACATCTGGAAATTGTAAATACGTTTTAAACCCAATGAAACACTCAACCAATGTTATCAAATAACAATCCTGTTAAAATTTCATATTTTAACTAAACCAAGAGCAAGAGCACAGCAGTGGTGCACATTTGGCAGAGCGCCAGCACGGCTGGGTGGAAATCGGCAAGGCGGTTCGCTAACCATTGTCTCTACGGGGCCAAACTGGGCCTAATTACTTCAAAATTATAAGAATTACAACCCAAACCAAAACAGATTATAATAGCAATTAAAAATGAAGTGTTAAAGTACCACCTAAATAGACAACTCAAGTGCATAACTTCAAGCTTCTTGAGATTTTTTGGGTTTGAAACAGTTTGTTTGCTTTGAGTTTTGACTCTCTAGTGTCATGGAAGGCACTTTCCTGCATTGAGGGTCTATCACAGTATAAATATTGGATATTATTTTTCTCAGCTTTAATAGCTAACAAAGAAGCAATTGAAAGGAGCATGAAGTGAAGCAATTGAGTACTCTAATGGTGGGAAACACTTAAATACTTGCAATTATAATTAGTTTTTAGTTTTATCTTTCATGGTTAAGTTAAGGGGTTGCAAGTTTTATAATTTTGCTATGGGACATTTGAGCCCCATGTCTCTGGTCAGCTTCCCAGGTGCATAAAGGCACTACCACAGAGAGGGGCATGCTTCTCCTTCAACTGGCACTGAAGCTCTCAGGTGACCTATGTGGTTGGCACTGTGTAGGGATAGGTTTCTCAAAAGATGAAAAGCTTTGAAAGCCATGAACTGAGAGCTTAATTGCCTTGGCAAATATAAAATGACAATACGAACTGATAAACCCCTGTCAAGACTGAATATAATGTATGGGGAGAGAAAGAAAGGAGGAAACACTTCTGCAGCCCTGCAACAGTGAGTGTAATTTGATTCGATCAACTCCTTAATTGTTGTGATGAATGTTTTTAGTCTTAAAGAGTAAGACTCTTTTAGTTCTCAAACCAATCCGATACTGGACAAAAATATAACATTATTCAAGAAAAATACAAAATTTAGTAAAGTGCAGTGAGTACTTAAATGCTTAAATTACACTTTGTATTATTTATTAAAAGTTTATTATTTATTTTTCACATTTTTTGGCCTACCGCCTCTTCCCACTGACCTTAAAGGTTCACACTTGCACCCAAAATCCTTTGGTCACTAATAACTTTAATAAGAGATTACCAATTGATGGAGGGAAATGCTGCCTAGATAGCTTTGCCTGGCACCATGTAATTACATTTCAAACCGCCTCCGCACTGCAGAGCGACACATGATTTCCTCTGTGAAATCCCCTGGCACCTACTGCACTCTGCCAGTACCCCGGCGAGAAGAGTAAGTAAGCAACAAGCCAACTCAGAACCTTATGTTTATCTGGTTTTTGTGCTATAATAGAAGCAGCTATCACATATGTGCTTTATTTGTTAACCAGCTCAGCTCAATTGACCAGTTGCTATTTAATAGCGATCCGTCTGAGGCTACTCACTAAAAATCCAAATGTAACAGGGCCCCATTCTGAAGCGAATATTGCCGTTCCAAGACGCTATTAAGAGCCATTGAGAGAGCAAATATTGAAAAAAAATTCTAATAAAGCCAGCCATTTTCCAGGCAATGTTCTGTAATACATCTTTCAATATTGTTTAATGTGCTCACAATGGAATTTTCTGGATTGAAAAAAGAAAGGTTCCCTTCTCCAATAGCTTAACAGATACCTTGAATTATGTAATATGAATATTTGCCTAATCAGTAATAGAAGATCCAATTTGATGGCTTTGGCTTACTATATATTAAATTGTAGTAAATATGACAAAAATGTGAAATGGCTTTTTTCATGGCAAGAAAAATGTTATGTTAAGCACTTAAGTAATGAAAACCCTTCTTCTAGTTTTGTATTAAGTAAAGCAAAATGTTGAATAATCAATTGTTGTTTTTTAGTAGTCAACTACAAAGCTGGCCACAATCAATAATCATACTCAATTTCAGTGACATTTTGCAACTGAAGTTACCAAGGTATGAATAAAAGCATGAGACGTTCACAGATTTGTTCCCAAAATATTACATAATTAAAAGCTGAGGTTTTTATTAAGCTTTATTTAACTGCGGGATTATTATTTTAATAATAGTGTTTAGCATTCCTATCAGTATCCAATTTTAGTAGTAACTAGAGACTGTGCAGCAGTGGGTCCCACAAATTCTTGATTCTGTAAAGAGGTAAAAGCGCAAGACGACCACGACCGTGGTTTGATGAGGGATAAAAACTCCAGTAATTGACAGCAATTTAAAAAAAAAACATAAAAATAAAAGATTAGCTTTAGTGAACTCTGGAGACTTGTTAAACATAATTCGCCTTGCATCTCCCACTCCCACATCTTATTCCCCTGGGGCTAGTTCACCCTCGAATTCAGTCCAGACGTCGCATTTATTCCAGTCTGTCTCTTCCGGCCTCCTTGTGCAGTGAGGACCGTGGTCTGCCGATTCTCTGAATTGTGTTTTCCATCAAGGCAAAACCGAAGGGGGATCCTGGGGTTGTAGCGAGCGGCTACCGTTGCCAACAGGATCCACGAGTTTCCCCTCTGACCTCCCCGTAAAAAATGAACAGTTTTGTTCTGCCACATCCTGTAGTGCAAACCCGAGGGAATACAACACAGCCGGCACAGCCTTGGTTGGAAAGTCAGAGCTGTGCTTTCACCCACCGCCTCGTGCCTCTAACTCCCGCCTCCTCCCCCACCTGCTCGGTTTCCTAAACGGAAGATGCATGCCCCGTTTTGGCCCCCAATGTGTGACGAGCAACGCCCCGTGGCAGCTGTCCCTGTCAATTTAACTACACTGCAGAGACAGAAGTGCTTTCCCTGGAAACCAGCTGCGGAGACTGTCCACTCCGTCGGTCATGGACGCCTCCACAGTGGACTAGACTTCAGTCTGTGTCTGAAAATTCCTTGGCTTATATAATAACTTGTAACTTGTAATTCCATATTAACATGCCTCCTCTATTTACCCAAGGAATAAAAACGTATCTTAAAGCAGGGTGATGTGAGTTTATGACTAACTTGTTTGCCCGTGCATGGCTGATTCCTTTTTTTTCTTTTTCCATTTCCAGTGACTGAAAACTGGGACACATGCGGAGAAAAAGGCCAACATAACGTTTACAGATCTCTGGATCAGACCTATTTTTAACCAATATTAGGGAAAAATAAGTGTCAAGTTAATGTTGTGAATGTCTTTCAATTCAAGAACAGCGAGCCTTCCTAAAACAAGCGGGAGAGGCCAATGCACAGCAGAAATAAACAGCACAGCCATAATAAGAGTTACGTACGCAGAACGTAAGGGGATGCCCCTAAATGAGAACTTTCATATTTATTATAGACCAATACAGATAATACAGTTTGTTGCCTTATTCTATGAATGGCTATGTTCTTTCAAAAGCTCTTTTTCAACATGTCTGGTTCAGAGCACAATCGTAATGGAACGGTAAATAAGCCTTTTGTGCCTTCAGTCAATACTAGCACCGATTCCCTGTGGCAAAACAGTGCATTTATGCAACATACTTCATACATACCGTTCCATCTGTGATCTAGATGGCAAAATTTCAGTTTTGATTGCTAAATGGCATAACAAATGATGGTAAACTAAGCCTTAAAGTACCTACTCCGGTCACATATTCCCACAAAACAAAGGCCTGAATAGAACCACAAGGATTAAGTCTTCCATGCATGGTATATGCTTTAAAATCAAATAATCCCACTCTGGCATAATCAAATTCCTTCTGGTCTACTATCCAATACTGCCATCTAGTGTACGGTTTCCAGAACAATACCGTTCTGTAAATTGTACAGTTCCCCCCTCCACCTCATTCACTTACCCAAAATAGTGAAATAACAATCTTGGCCTATGTGGCTAAAAAGCCTCAAAACATACATAATTAACTGGGAAAAACTAGAGCCAACAGGAAATATCCACCAAGGACATGGAAGCTCAAAGCTCCAGATCAAGATCAAGATCTAGCCCTCAACCTCGATGTTGTGAAGGGACATCCCTCTTTTTTTTTAAATAATTTTTTATTTTCATGTTTTCCAACCACGGGGGCTTTGTGCTAAAACAAGTCTGAAATGTCCTTTTGACTCAATTTAATCAACAGCTCAATCAAGACTTTAAAAATTAAAGGATCAGGTGGAATGAAAACCAGCTTACATAGGCCAGTCTGTGGGCAGCAGATACTTAAGTGGATTAACAGAGGACATCTCTCCCTCTCCAACTCACAAAAATATTGTGGAATTAGACCGCTTCAAAACATTAAATTAATGAATTTACACAGCCCCATTTATTGCCTCCAGTTATCTTTTCATGGCTTATTCTAATAATGATGTTTTATAATTAAGCTATAGGCATTACAATACAAGACAGCCACATTGTATATTAATCCCCTGCTCTTAATTACACAATTATATTATTTCTCTTTACTTGGACTGGAAAGAGAAGAATTTTTAATTCAACATGCATTAGAAGAGTTTGTCGTTTAGGACAAGAAAAACACAGTTTATGTGCAAATAATCCATATATTTCGTGTTAATTGCCTGGGTAATTCATCTGAATCACTGAAAATTCCTTATAGTATAATCAAAAAGTCAAAAGTGGCAATCCTAGCTACAACCCAATAACAGACTCGGAAAGTCTTTTGACTTTGGTCGAACCTAACAATTCATGTTAGAAAATTCCAAATGTACTCACATTAAAAGACCATTCGAGGTTCAAATCTGAATGCGACAGCCCTAGTATTCATCCATCACCTCTGGTTAAAATCCTGGGTGTACACTGGATAGCACTCTGGGGTTTAGTTGTTGGGAGGTGGGATATATATACATATATATATATATATATATATATATATATACACACACACATATATATATACACACACACATACATATATACATACATACATACATACATACATACACAATTTTTTTTGTCCAGTTTATAGATGTTTTTTTTCCCTAT